>WHPZ01586703.1:0-16604 GCA_016617965.1 Macrosiphum rosae | reverse complement strand
ATGATAAATTAAATCAACTATCGTACATTCTCTTAATATACTCTTATAATAACCCCATAGGCGTAGAATGGGGAGGGGGGTATAATGGATCTACAGCTCCCCTTGAATTTTGTTTAGCCCCCCCCCCTCATTCAGTAGTTTTTTTAGTTACATTTTTAGAATATATTTTTTGTACCAGAAATATAATTGGCTATAACCCTCCTATATATAAATTCATCACTCTACGCCTATGAATAACCCGAGAATCAACAATAATATATAAAGTAAGTCTCAGGAATCAACTCAACAACAGCGCATTATAGATAAACATTCACAGTTCTAGATATCTATGATTTTATCAGTTAGTTAAGTTATTTTTAATGAGGTTGAAAAAAAAAAGGTATTGCATTTTGTTTTATTTTGAAGTGCACCTATGACACGTACCTATTATAATATTGTGTTTACTTGCGCGATCATCTTGAGAATTGTTCAATATAAAACAAGTTGCTATTAAGTTGATATATTATTGATTATTATTAAACGGTATTTATAAGGTGAGAAACAAATAGATAATATTAAGTGTAAATTTTAGACATCATAGCCTATGTATAATACATTATGGATGCAATTAATGTTACTATTCTATAGGGAACAGGGATATGTGGAACTTGGAGTTTCTTGGTTTTCCCCTGATCATAATAAGATGCATGTATGAAATTAATAATATTCTGTCCTGAGTCAATGGATTTTTATTTATTTAATTTTTTTTTTTGAAACGCCTCAATAATTTGGTAGCAAAATCTTATCGTATGACATAAATTTTGAATCGCGAGTAACAATACAATGATGCGATTATCGAGTAGTGAAATCCACTTCGTCATAAAATCGACATATTTTGTATAATATTTTTAAGGCGATTTATATTTTAATATAAATTGCCTTACTATATTGGGTAGTATACATACTGGACGTGTAGCATCGTACAAATATAGTCTGCACAATGATAGATAGGTACTGATAAAAATGGTTCACACAGTACAACTCTCTGTATAATACGATAATCCTGAGGGACTCGTCAAACCTAAGCCGCTTCACATCGACGTCTGTGATAATAACATCAAATTAATGCATGTGCATATAACAGTATATTGACCGGCGGCTTGTATGGATAATAACAAAATATTAAATATTTGTACTATTCGTTTTGAATTTAACCAATCAATGACATTATTGTCATTGAATTCGCTGACGGAACCGTTTTATAAATACAAGTTAAAACTCGAACTAAAACCTTTTTAAATATGATTAAAATTAATATGATTATTTGAGAACCTAATCATAAAAATCAGCAAAATAAGTGCGTTTAGGATCAACTGACCAAAAATGATCACATAACAGGAAAATAAAGAGAAATCGTCAAGTAAGCAAAGCAAAGAATAAATTTACGAACAATATAGCCAATATAAGTAAGGCATTGGCATAGCCAGGATTTTTTTTCGGGGGCGGGGGGGCTGATCAACTTTTACATTTTTACACATTAAAATATACGTACTAGCACAGAAAGATAGCTGAAAAGTGTTAATACTTATAATACATTTTTAAATATTTTAAATACAATTTTAGACCGTTTGAGCGACTATCATAGACCATTAAAATATTTTTTTAATTTTCTTTACATTCAGTTTGGGGCTGCAGCCCCACCAGCCATTCCCCTGGATACGCCACTGAAGTAAGTTATGTGAAAGGATGCTTAGCAGAAACATTAGTTTTACCGATAAATGATTCAATATCCAAGTTAGAAATGTGAATACATTTGAATGAACCTGGTTTAAAATTTCAAAGGAATTACCTAAAGAGCAACAGTCTATAGAAAAAAAAACTCTTGTCTTATAAGTTTGCAGGTTTTGTCTTGAAATTTGGTTCGTGGGCCGCTTCGAAAAATATTTCTAAGACCGGTACACCACTCAGAAAAAGTATAACAATCGTCTTCAAAAAAATAATAAGTACAATACATAATATTGTAACAAGGTATACCATAGAATGATATACATGTAGTTGTAAACAGGATATTGTGAATGTGGATCCAGTGATTTCATTTTCCATTTATACCTAACCTCTAAATAATTCATACATACTTACATACCTACTTACATACCTATATACATACTTACATGTATACATTTTTATATATATATATATATATATAAATAATTCAAGTACCTACACTCGTACACGTACAGATATGATAATACTTATTTGTTGTTATTGCCTACGGCTATAATATATAATACAATAATATAATTTATTATTAGGTTTTTCAAATCACGTTTTCGTTATATTGTTTGAACTACATTTTTTATACGTCGTTGGATTTTTCGATAATGGTAGGTAGGTGGCAAGCCGTGCCTGTATGTAGCGACGTGCTTTCAGCGACCCACCCGTTGGACCAGCCAACCCCTCGTTCGTATAGTTTGTGGCCGATAATGTGTGGTTCAATTTGTCCCTGTAAATAACGGCGGCGGCGGTCCCGTGGGCGAACGCCATAAATCCTCGGCCAACCCCGATGACTTCCACCTCCGGCCCCACGGACACAACACAAACGAAAAACAAATTCTTCGAATGCGCACAAACACACACACCCGCAACTGTATATTTATATTATTATTATTGTTGTTATACGTTTCCGCCGCCACCGCGACGACACGGGGTTTGATAAATTTTCGGAAATTTGACAGCAGACCACTGCCGTCGCTGGGTCCTTGAGGGGGTGGAAATAAAAACAACCGTTTTCAATTCCTTATAGGCTTTTGTGCGATCGTGTTTGCGCTTTCTCTCTGATTTACGACTTTGACTCTTTCTGGTCAACTATATATGTATATATAATAATATATACTGCTCTGAAACTATGTGCACACGTCTCTCCCACCACCACCACAAGTAACCGATGTACCGATGACACATATTGCATCGACATAAGAAGGCGGGAAGGGTGAGCAAAGGGAATATAATAATAATAAAATACGAAATCGAATCTTTTCTACGATGCCAATTCTCGAGGATTGTCATCTCAATATCGGCCGAAAACCCGCAGTCGACCGAAAAACGACGAGGGACGAAATTAGATCATAAATCTTCATTCTTTAATTATACTAAGATTGTAAACGATGACTATATAGACATCGTAGATGACAATTTTAAGTATTTTATTATCATACATCTGATTTTGTTCATTTCAAAGTCTTAAATCTGATCTGTAAATTTATTTTTTATATTGTACCTATATTATCATACTATAATACAACTTTACTGTTGTAATTTTGTACATGTAATCAATAAAGGGCTCATACTTTAAGATTAAAATTAATATTGTACTTACTAAAATATAATAGGCATGTGCTCGGAAAACAAAAGAATAAACAATTGTTATTTTAGATTTGGAGCGGAGAGATGAATGTATTGATTTAAGACCATTTTACAATGTGTAGTGTTTTCCTTTACAATATGGTTACCTATTAAAACGTGCTTGTTTGGTTGATCATGTCAAATCATGGAATTTTGTGTTTAAATAACCATAAATCAAAGAAATTATGCAATAAAAATGGTTTATATTTTAATCGTACAGTCACGACCTAACCGCTAAATGTAAAAAGAATATGCAACATAGGTATTATGTTTTAGTTCATACAATTTGATGTGTATTACTTCTATAATATAGAAGTAATAATTATATTTTAATAGTGGGTTTTTAAAACAAGCTGACATATGGCAATATTTTTGAGTTAAATTATAAGTTTTTGTCTTATTTGTGAATATTCAATTAAGTAGAAAATCTAATATTTCTTGTTAACAAGTGAAATAATAATATTAATGAGGAACGAGGTGGCCGAGCGGTCCAACGCGTCGGCTGCGGCGCAGCCGATCCGGGTTCGATCCTTGGTCACGGGGAGGCATTTTTTTTCGGGCAAGTCACGGTGTCCGGAGAACAAGTGCCACCATCCCCCACCCGGGCATGGCGGATACCTATGGGTGCCCAATCAAAAATACCACCACCACAATACAACCCTACAAACAGCCATAGAAGCCGTGCTTAAGATCAATTAAAAAAAAAAAAAAATAAATAATAATATTAATATTATAATATTATAAATTAAGATGTTTATTGTGTTTATTTACTTTACAATTCACATAGTATCAAATTAAATCTATCAAAATATGTTTTCAACTAACAACTTCAAATATATGAGAAGTTATTTTTATCAGTACAATAATATGGCATAAACTATATAATTTAAATTTAAATAAGGATGTAATGGTATTTGTTAATGATTAAAAAAAAAATTGTTTAAAATAATTATACTTGTACAGAAATTTAAGTTGAGTTTGTTATTCTTTCGATTATTTTACGGATTTGGCTAATCTACGTGGGATTCTTGAAGATGTTCACGAAACAGATTTCACAGAATGTAGGGTTTTTATCGAGGTTTATCAGCTCTATAAGCTCAATCTCTAAAACTTAGGGGATTTTCGACAAATACAAATACCACTGTGTTATTTTTCGTTTATTTTAATAAGAGGTTATTTTAAATCGGGGTCCCTTGACGTAACTGCAATTTGAAAAAAAAACAAACTTTCATCATTTTTTATTTTTAAACGTAAGTTTGTATAATTTAATTTCCAATATTTTTTTTACAATGAATTATAGTCATTAGAGTATTTTAAAACGTTTATTTCATAAATCGTCACTATTTTGAGTTTTTTCATCATATATTATGTGCTACACTTAGTAGGTACTCGTAGGTATCAGTAATATTTAATAAAATAGATACATCGACACTTCAATTTGATTTTCATAATTGTTTTAGCTCAGGCATTTTAACTTAATAGGTACATAATATTGCATAATGTATATTATACCAAGAAAAAATCTAAAATGGTATATTTTACAAACGTATAAGCGTACAGTTATAATTTATAAAAATTTCAAATTAAATATACAATCTAAATATATGTCAAACTTTATCAAAAAGTTTAAAACACAGTGCCACAGTGAGTATCGCAGAGTTCTTTACAAACTCTATAATTGTGTGATATATACAGATATTTTATAATATTATCCTAATAACTATTGATAATATGAAAAAATCTCGTTTATACTGTATAGAATTTTATTATATAATGTTATTTATAAATACGGAAAAAGCCCAAAAAAACAATGATGTTATAATATATTATTATAATGAACTTTTATAAAATATTTACGAACTAACCGATATGTACAATAGTAATAGTGAACAAGTGGAGTTATATAGTTAGGTGCAGAGTACATAAGCTGGATAATCGGGGAATACAATATTATAAGTTTATTCTCGAACAAAAGTAAAATAATGCATTCTATAAATTTTTCATATTGTTCAATGTTCATCGTATTAATTTTTTAGAATATAATTTTCACGTTAATATACTATTTCCGTTTTAAGTCGAGTCGAATTTGAATTGTATTATCATTTATCATGGCTAAAAAAAAAATAAACTGCAACGAGATAAGTGAATGGTTTTACGAATGAATCATAGTTTGTTAGTTCATTGTTTGAGACTTTTGAACTAAAGAACAATGAAACGTGGGCTCTATAATATGCATTTAACTAGTACAATTTTTTTTAAAAATACAAAATTAGTTTAGAGGACGAGTAATAGTATACATTTTATTATTTTAAGTAGGAATTTATTAGTTCTAATCAACTCATTTAATATGCTGAAAATTACGAGACAATTTTTGATTAGATAATAAATTGTACTCGAATCGCCAAATAATCTTATCGCATGAATAAATTCAAATTTAATTTCGATACAATATCTCATAGTTATGAGTGTAAAAAACTATGCTTTAAACTTCGTTACTTAACGCTGTCATGTCATTCTATCTAATAATTGAGAAAATAACATGTTATAAAAAACTAATATTTTAGATAAAAAATGACTATTTGTTTTTATCAAAGAAATAATCAACACTGTTTCAATTTTAAATAAAGCACAGCAGGTAATGAAATCAGATCTGAAACTGAATTTTCTTGTGAAAGTACTCTGAGTGCTGTAAAATTCAATCTATCATCATCAAACTCATTTTGGACTATTGTTAAAATCCTAAAGGAGTAAAATTTCGATTTTTGTACCAACTAACTAGATCTGGAGAAACCTTATCGCATTGTCATTCTAAATGCACATCCTGCTTCACTGATAGATTTAATAAAAGAGTAACTGTGTAAAAATGGTTATTTAAACTAGAGTCTAGAAATATTGCAAGCATATTATGTTACAAAACGAAACTAAACCTAATGGCCTCTATTATTGTTGAGCTTTAAACCATCATTAAATTATTTTGCTATGCATAGGTAAAAATGAAGCCCTAAAAAAAATAAACAACCAACATCTTCCCACTAGTTCATGCACTGCAAAAATTACGGACAACATGTTGTAAATAGCTGTGTAGTGTGTATGCGCTTTGGGGATATTCAAGCTATAGTTCCTACTGTCAAAAAAATCATGACATGGCAGAATAATTTATAAGCCTTTTGCTTCTATAAGCACCCAGCAAATTGCAAATCATTTCAAGTTTAAAAAAAAAAATTTAAGCTGGAAAACAAATTTTTCAACATAAAAATCAGTTTCAGTTAAAAGATGCAACAAAACCAAATTTAGTTTTAAAAACTATTAACTAAAATGTCTCACTTCAGAATCTATTTCTAAATCCACCAATGATCTCTTTTACTCACAAATAAAATATCAATCTACAATCTAAGGTAGAATATTAGACTCAACCTTATTCCAAACCAATATTCACGTCAACTTTTACTCTTCATTAGAATAATATATGTCCATATCCAAACTTCATATCTGATCTTTACAACCACACCGAAAACTTCTGTAGTTAAATGATTATTTCTATATCCTTTTTTTTTTGTTAACTTTTAATCACACACAGTTTACAACTAAACTACTAACATAAATATTATAAAGAAATTATCAAGAAAATGTGAACTTACTATATTATCCAATTACCAATATTACTTATTATGGTGCTTTGCAAAAAATATAAAAGACCAATAATTCTATTCAATGTGTTTAATCTAAACCCATTTGAAATATTGGTAGCCTTGCTATGTGTCAAATCAAATGGTACAACAATGGACTTGCCATATATCTATAGTATTCTATCTATTTCATAAGTTCAGCTATTACAAACGATTCAACGTTTATCTCCAAAATATATCAATTTGTTCAAATCATAATAGATTATGAAAAAAATTTGAAGTTTAAAAATATTATGTATTGTAATATTGTATTTTTACGAGTATTTGACTAATTAATTTAATTGTAAAAACGTATCGTGCTACTTTAAGTTGTCTCCGCAATCCATTGAAAAGCATTAAATCATAGATATGTTTATGCTGTTCTGTTTATTTATTAGTTGCTATAGTAACGTAATTATATTGGATACTAGGGGAATCTTAGGTACCTACTATATTACAAAATTAACCAAACCTTTTATTATATTTTAACCTTTTTGACAAAGCCAAATAGCTCTAATCAATATTTATGGAAAAAATATAGAAAATGACTATGTAATCTATCAAAAGTAACCAAACGGTTATTTGAATAATAATATTAATTGTCGAGCTGTAATAGTCCAGTACTAATAGCTAAATAATATTATAAATAAAATAATAATAATATTGAAATGTTAACAAATATTTTTATTTTTTTTCCTCAGATTATTTTAAAAGTTACTGAGAGTTTTAATTTTGGCCTTTAAAAGTACCTATATGTATAAACTAAATTACATTATATACCAAAAACTTCCACTGAAGTTAAAGATCAGAGCAATATTTTCCTACAGATAAAAATTATTTAGACACAAAAATGAAAAAAAAAAAGGAATTTTGACAAACCATTGTAAAAACATTACATTAATCGCTCCGCTCAGAATCTAAGATAATATTATATATTATTTTATTTTAAAAACAGCGTATTTCACATGGTAGCGATGAATTCTATTACGATGATGTATATTCATTAGATTATTACGATTCGGGATTAACACGAACAATCATGTAAGCTGAATGCTCATATAATATAATATTATATATTATACTGTCGCCGTGGTCGATGAATTCGTATTGTTTAAAATAATATATTACATACACCCACACGTAGTAAACGTAGCACCCGGCACCCAGCTATATAATATAATATAATATATTATATGCGTGTTTACGTGCACTGTGCACAGTAGAAAAGTTTGGCCACGTCCAAGTGAAATAATAATAATAATAATAATATATTATAAAGTACTGCAGTAAGAACGGGTCAAGAGAATAATGACCAGGAAGGAAACAAGCGTGAACCTAATTGTTGAAATGGGAATTCCGAACAGACGGTGTATATATTAGTTGTTCACAACAAACTTTAGAATATTCCGAATTTAAACGGATTAAGGTAGTTGAGTTATACGGAGTAATGTATTGGAAACTTTTCGTACAGTTTCAATTTACGAACACAATTTATAAGAATGACTATAGACGAGGCACCAACACAATATTGAATTTACTACTTTTGGAATTACACGGCGTGTTGATATTATATTTTTCAATTCGGATATTTTATTTTTGCCAATTCGTGTTGACGTACTAATAATACCCAATATTACCGGTGCCAATATCACATCACTTATACACATGCGTTTTATACCAGAAACATGGTAATAATATGTATAATTTAATCGCATACAGTCCGTTTACCATAATAATATCTTAAAACAATCATCATTCGTATTCGTTTTAAAATTGGCTGTGTACAGTATTGTAGTACCTATAGGCGTAATTTCATAAAATGTTCGCATATTATGCTGCTGATCGCTCTGATCATGGCGAGCACTTTCACGCCGCTGTAGACCACTTGAAATAATTATTTGGGACTTAGAATAGCTTTGTCAGCGATATTTCGGGCAAATATTTATAATAACAATTATTGTACAGTTCAAATTAAAACACGTTGCATATTGGAACTTTTAAAATAAAACATTTAACAAATTATCAGTCTACGCAAATTTATTTACAACACTATCTCATCACAATATCACATCAAAGGTACCTACGGTAGATGTACACTAGAGATCGCTACATATTATGTGTATAATGTGTACATATTATTAAATTATTTAATTGGGCTCTTATTTTAATATTTTATAGTAAATAATAAAATATATTATTGGTGACATTTTTTAAATCATTATTTATTTAACTGTTTAAATATTATTATTACAGGTATAATAGTTGTTATAAATACATTTTAATACTCTTTGTGCTTTCCAAGATATTGCAAGGTTTTCAATAAAATAATCGTCCTATAGAAACCTATAGAAATGTATATGTGTGTAGGAATGGTGAGACGGAGAGAGGAAGAACTAATGAGTTAATGTATTGGTTTTCGTTAGGTGCATTATACCCAAATTTAAATATTCCATCTAAAATATAGGTAAATCACGATAACTTTGATATTTTTTTAACCATTAATTTGTACTATTTACACTATAAATTGCAATTTTATACATAGTATTTATTTTAATTGTATGAAGATATTACGTACAAATATTCATAAAAAGCGATACATAAATAGTGATTTTATAATTTATTTTTAACCATCGATAGCTTATAAAACCTTAACAACACAACCTTTTTTTTATAGTACCCTTTAAATTCAACATATTTCGAAAGTACATATATATATAATCCTTGATGTGTGTGTTATTTATTAATACCGTTTTCGGGGAAAAAGAAAGAGCCATGTACTGCAGTATATAATATTATATTTACGCCGTTTGACGCAGAATAGTCTTCGGTTATCGGCGCGATTTATTGCCAGCAAAAAGTTTCACAGCAGCTACACCACGAGTGATTTTCTGCCTCCACATCGCCTGGGCCTAAATTTTTCGACTAACCTAACGCGTATACGTAGACCGGCGGGGACCCTATATATTGTACGACGTGGTGATCCATATTTAACTGGCTAGACTATAACTTTTCCAAGTAGAAATTTATAAAAAAAACATAAAAAATAGTTTGAGCGTTTAGAAGTTTGGTGAGTGGGAAGGGCCGTAAGTCATTTGCGTATCGCTATTTTGACGTTATTTTGTGTGTGAAACAGTTGCGTTACGTTTTAAATTCGATTTTCTCGAAAACAATTTAGATAATTGATCGAAAAATGGAATTTAGACATTCCAGAAAATGTTTATCGAAAATATATTAAATTGTACATACTCAAAATTATGATGACATGATAGTATTATAGGTGTTAATAACTCGCTGTCAAGTGATGTGATAAAATTTAAGTTTACTTAATAAGTGTAAGCCTTTAGTTTAATCAGTTTAGTGTTCAGTTGGACGGACTCTCTAACTAAACATATTTGAAGATATTTTTGATTAATATATATTTTATTATTTTAACAATAGTGGAATTATATTTACGTAAAATCGTGGTGGATATTATGAAAACTGACAGTTATTTTAATGATTATAAATTATAATCACAAATATTTATATGGCGATACTCAAACGCATCTGCATGTCTGCACTTGACTCCAATCATCTATTAACTATGGAAATATTATTTAAATATAAAAAAATAATTACAGTAATTAATAAATAGGTACTCATGTTGTGGAATGCAATCACATTTTATTTTTAAATGCAATCGTGTTTGAAGGTTTTTTTAGCCCATTTAGTCACTATCCTAAATAATCACAATAATATATTTATAAAATACAGCATGGTCCATTTAAGTATACGGCTAAACTCATATTATTCTAAGATATTATTATTTTTTTTTTTTTTGAAATTGATTGCATAAAATGGTTTCAAGTATGTACAACACTTATTTTGTTTTTTCCAAAATTCAATAGTTTTAGGCAATTAAGTGAATCACACAATCGTGTAAGCAGTAGAGTTATAATATTATCCAAGCAGCTGCTATATTTACATGCCAAGCGCGTAAATATGTATTTGGAAACTTGCCGGATTCCGCGAAAACTCGGTCCACGGCGGCGCGCGGTATCGGTGGTCGGCAGGTGTTCGAAACTTATGCTCGGTGGGTATACTCGACCCGACCAGGGTTATCATCGTCGGCTGAGTGCCTTGGACTCAGCAGAAACTTGGTTTGCGGTAATCTTCACTTGTCCACAAGTTCGGCGTTTTGAGCGGATATAATAATAATAATATTGTTAGTCGTTCACCCTCGGAACTTAGTCAATATACATTTCGATTGTGGACCACTGCGTGCAGTAATAGCTTATACACGAGTACAAGAAAAGATTTTGCAAAAGTAGACGACGCACAAGGCAATATTGAACAGTCGTTTATTCATAATTTTAATTTGTCACCACTGCAGCTTGAAAACCGTATTTTCCAAAATAAATGTAATTACATATTATTTTCAGTTTCGGAAACAATCATTGTATAATACGCAGACATAAAATTCAACCGTTCACTAAAACCGACACAGGCAATAAATTTAAAAATCCCGTCGATATGTATCGATTACACAAACAGTTCGTAAAAAAATTTCCTCGAGTATAATGTTAACAAAAATATCAAGTTAATATTATTATAAAAAGTCACCCGAATGAAATTTAAATTAACGAAATATCCCAATACAAATTTAATGACATTAATTATTAGCGATAAGGCTGGGAAAAGTTGATGACTAAATTAACTGCTTGAATATAAGTTATAACAAAACCATTTTGTTTTAATGATTTAAGTAGAGAGTAAATTAATTAATGAATTTAATTATTTTAACTTGATTTAAGTATACCAGACACGAATTTTTATTTTTTCATTAAAATAATAAAAGAACGCGTTGAGCCATTTAGGCACCTAAACAACCCAAAATGTCAGATATAAATATTATCCTAAATTATTTAAAAATTATAAATGTTTAAAACTTATTTGGTTTGAAAAAAGTAACTAGATAAAAACTTTACTAATCCACGTGATATATTATAATTAGCTTTAAGTACTTTAAGAAATTTATTAACTTAGCAGTTGTAGGATACTAGATCCTATCACTAGGTAGTTAAGTAAAAAATAGTAGATACCCAAACTTGATTGGTTTGAATTTATCTAGAGTGTCATCGTTACATTATACCGGGCTAAAGGTCGTTTTTATACATTTTTAATATAATATTTTGTACAATCTACTTACAGCAATAGGTATGTTGTGCTATAAAGACATTGAGATTTTTGAAGTAGATACGTAGTACCTATTTTTATATAGCCAGTATGGTCACACAGATCTATAAGAAACGTGTATTTGTGTCAAGTTCATGATTGGTTAAAGATATTATGTCACTTTATCACACACGTGATAGAATATATATAAGAGAAGTAATACAATGTATCCGGCTTCTGATTTAGTACAAGAGTTTCGATTTATTAACTTTAAGAGTATAAAAATGTCACCAATCGTCGTGTACTTAAATAAAAAAAAAACCCCAGCTGAAAGAGCTGGTCGAAATAAATAGCTTTTAAAATAAAATGTATGACGTATGAAAAAAATCGGACCTAGGAATAATTAAATTTAATCACAATACAATTATTATTATATTGATGCGTACAGGGTGATTATGTTAACGCTTATTTCCTACATAAATATTGACGTTTATGAAATAATAGTTTTTTCTAAACAGTTTAAGTTACTGTTCAATAATATTTCTGAAGAAATCATGCATTTATGATTTAAACATTTTTTACCATAACCATTGTTTAAGTCTTACATTTTTTAAATCTCGTCTATATATTTTTAATTACATATATTCCAAAGTAGAATATTTGTCTGAAATGTTCAATACATAAATAAATAAATTTTGAATAAGTAGCTTATAAATATTATAAGTTAAGATGTGAGCTAAAATTACTTATATAGATAAATACTATCAGTAGGTGGATAACATTTTGTGGGGTACTTTTCTGTGCCATTTAACTCAGCTCAACTAAACATCTTTCAAACACTTATGACTTATTATACAGCGTTATCTTGTTGAGGGCTATTATAAACGTGTTGTAAATAAGGTGGGCAGCTAAGCTTACTAAAAAAATGTTTATGGAAAAACTACAAAGACGAATTAATGCTGCATAAAAATGGCAATTTTAAGACATTCCGAGTAATTTTCAAAAGTATAATAATTCCGAGTCTAATAATATTATTACTGAATTATTTGGGATTTAAGTGAACGAATAAAGATTTACTTGACATTATAATATAATATAACATGCAATAAATGGTTTAATTACTCTTTGTAAGAAAAGTGATTAATTATGATTAAAGAGAATATTATGGTAAACAAATAGTCTTACCGGTTCACCGTACGGGTATATAACCGACATGCGCGACATACGTTAAGTTTAATTTGAAATTATTTACGGTTTTCCGCATGTTAACGGTGACACGGATGGAAAAAAAAACGAAATAATTTAAATTCGAAGGATTTGCAAGCTGTAGAAAATACCGACTCCGCCGATTCGATTACTTATCCGTCTCAACGTCAGGAGTTAATGCCAATTTGGGCGATCGACTGCCGCAGTGGAAGGGCGAGGGGGTGGCGTACCTACGATAAAATGGATAATTCATTGAAATAAATTTCGGTCTGAACTGAACGTTATATTAGCGTCGGCGGTGACCTAGCTGCAGCGAGTCTAAAATCCCTCGCGAGCCCCAAAACCCGACCCGACCTTTTTTCCCTAAGTCAACAATGTCGAATACGGGAAGCATACACACATGCGTGCACGTATACCTACCTATATATATATATATATATAATTCTAGGTATTTTTATTGTTTTTTCTGGCAAGGCATCCCATGTATGATAAAACGCTCTTCGATCTCGGTTTCGTCGTAACAACAATTGAATATTTCGCATCGGATAAGAATAACGGACAGTGACGGCGAAATCTATTGGGTTTGCAGTATAAACGTAATCGATCGTTAAATTTGTTCGGCCGGGACGAAACTGAAACTTTTTTCTCGACTTACCCGAATAATAGTAATAGTAATAATAATAATATGTCGAGGCATAACTGATCAACGAATTTTACGATTTTTGCTAGTCCAAAAACAAGTTATTGGTTTTTTTTTTTATATTGATTAAAGTAAATAGGTAGGTACAACGCCTTGCTAAAATATTGTTCCATTGACCACAAATAAATAATTGTTATTACTCAAATTATATTTGCTAAGTTTACGAACAATTAATTTAGAGAAGAGTAGAGGTTGGCATAGGCCGTAGTCAAGATTACAACTTAGTCATAATAATATGACGTAATAAACTAATAAATAATAATAGTATTACAAATTTGTAATTTAAACGTGTTTAATAATATCAAACAAACTGTGATAATAACGATAGTGATGAATGATAATGTATATAATATCTTTTTAAATATATAATACCTACAATAAAATATATTAAACAGTTATTTTTTTTATTTTATAAGTAAGCCTTATCGGTTTCATAAATAAAATGTATAATTAACAAAATATAACCTATAATAAAATAAAGAATTATAAAATCCATGTAAAAAAAGAATTTTCAAACTGTTCACAGTTATTGAAAATGTACAGCTATGAGTATAATTATTGATTGTTGTAAAATTAATTTTAAAAACGATTGGGAAATGTTATGCTTGTCGATCGTTTACTATATTTTATACGTATTTCGCTAAAACTGTCGAAACCAAAAGCGTAGAAAAGTACATCCAAAGTTCTTTTAAATTTTTTTCTCGTGGTTAGATAATTTGTTCAACACCATTTAACTCATACCTACATTTTTGTGTTGCACAATATGACCATAACATGAACATTTTAAGTATGCAATAATATAAAATTCGTTTTCAAACTTGTAGCAATGTAGTCTAATTATCAAATGATTTCTTTTTTTTTTCAATGATAGTTTGTCAAATCCACTAATGGGTGGCTTCATATTCGTATTTTCATTATATTTTTGTTCTGTCACCACATACACTTATTTCACTATGTAATACAGTGTATGCATATCTTAACAAAAAAAAAAAAAACACATAAAAATGTTAGCCGAGTTTGACCGCATAGATGCGCGTGTCACGTGTCAAGTACAATTATTTGTATTTTTCTACACTGACGTAATATTATTATTACACGGTGGGTAGGTGTCGATGAGAGTGCTCGGTCGCAGCCTTGGCTGTATGTACATATTATATGCATAAATTATCAGCAAGAGGGTTCAGTGGGTGAGTGGGACCTGTATGGCGATGATGGTGACACCGCTGAAATCCGTTATTATACCTCTGCGACACACATCATGTTTTTAACTTCAAACATTATTTTGTACTCGTCGACGTGATAATATAATAGTAATAATAATAATAATAATAATAATAATATTATGTTGAATGTATCTCATTATTGCTGTTTTCAACGATTAGAGAAAAACACTTGGAGAGCTAGGGCAGAACTCTGCAAAAAGGAACGATCGAACTGTCGGCGGTGCGGATGAGGAGCTATATGGCGGCCGTGCGGAAATATAGGTTTGTGTATACTGTGCATAGTACTGTGAGACACGCGAGAAAGCAAAGCGCGTTTCCATCCCAGGTGGTTTCCGAGGACGAGAGAGAGAGAGAGAGAAAGAGATCGTCGTCATCCGGAAGACTGCAGGTGGGCGGGGGAGTGAAAAAAATATAAATAAATAAATATAAGACCCTATTGTAGAGCGTCCTGGAAGGGGCTGGGGGTGTGGAATACGGAACGATTTACATTTCTCCGCAAGCCGCATGTATAATGAGATATACGGTCGCTGGATATAAAATATGTATTCGTAGTGCGGGATGTAGAAAAAAAAAATAAAAATAAAAATCTAGAGAGAGGAGGAAGGCGAAAAAAATGATTAAATTCTCGGCACGGTCCCGGGCACTGATTTAAGGTCGAGAGCGGCGACGAGGGACTGTTTTCGCCCAACACCCCTCCATAGTGCTGTTTGTGCGTGTGTCTTCTGCTGCGGTTTTGGTCAGAACATAATAATATATTATAATATTTGGAAAATATCATTTTTTTTTTTCATTTTTTCCTCCTTTCTCCGGTTTGTTCGTTTGTTTATTTTTCATGGGATTTATTGGATGTTAATTTTCCGATGGCGTTCGAGTTATATAGTCGGAATGACACAAAAAACCAACTATCTACAGGAACGACATATTGGTACTTATAGTCACTTATACAGGAAATACCTATTTGCGAGAGAGAAGGGGACCTTTTCCTATTTGGGAAGGTCATTGAATCATGAACAAGTCTTTTGGACTTGTAGGGAAATAATTGCAATTACAATAATATTGTATTATACTTGTATTTAATTATTATATTATTATTATGATTTTACTAACGTATTTGTCATAATAACCAATTATATACATATATACCGATAAGATCATTAAGTGTTACAAAAAAAGTGTTTTATAAATTTCAGATAGGCCACACATTAAATTTTTTGTAAAAAACGACATATTTTATGTCAAAATAGTATTAAAAAAAAAAAAAAAAAAACCGAAGAA
>WHPZ01586700.1:0-10998 GCA_016617965.1 Macrosiphum rosae | reverse complement strand
ATCCTTATCGACCGCCGTCTCACTTGGAAACCTCACATAATTAGCAAAACCCGTACACTAAATGACCGCTTCCGACTCCTTCGTCCACTTCTAACATCAAAGCACACGAAACCTTCCAACAAACTCCTGCTCTACAAACTCCTACTCAAACCCATCTGGACTTATGGGATTCAACTATGGGGCGCTGCCAAAATCTCCAACATCAACCGCATTCAAAGATTCCAATCCAAAACTCTACGCATAATTCTAAAAGCACCATTCTATGTCTCTAACCACACCTTCCACATTGATCTCAAAATACCATTTGTCGCTGAACTAGCCAAAACTCATTATAAACGTTTCAATAGCCGCCTAGCTCATCATAAGAATCCGTTAATCTCCGACCTATCATCTGCTTCTATCCCAGGTAACCCAGTTAAAAGACTTAAAATACAGTGGTGTCGCGACCTGCTAGCCTAATTTAGTCCTACTCATGTCATAGTACCTCCGCTAGGAGGCCTCTACATTCGGGATAATCTGTCATTTATTTTTATTTTATTTTATTTTATTTATTTTCATCTATTGTAATAAAATATTGACAAAATAATTTCTACATTTTCAATTTGATAAAAATGAAAAAAATTTAACTTTAAATGCTTAAAAAACAATCTTGACAAAGCATTTTTATTATTTTTAAGGTTTTATTGTATAACAATGTGTGAGGAGCCTTGTATTTAATTCTCAAGCATTGTAAAAATTCACGTTTTCTTTCATTTTTTTATTTTTTCCAGCACTTTCAAAAACTACTGTGGATTTAAAATTTTGACCTCCCGAATAGATTCACTTTACCAACAGAAAATAAAAATCAAGTTGGAAATTGAAGAATTATTTTGACCACTTATCATGTGACATAAGTAATAAAAAAATAAAACACATCATTGTAAAATCAATACGTTCATCGCTTCACTTAGTATCTAAATTTAGATTAGATAAGTACTCACTTAAAATAAGATGAAGTTCTTCCAGCTAAATATGTTTGCTTGATTTTATAACTATTGGCCAAAGGTGATGATGAATGTACTTTATTATATCCAATCCAATGGCATCCTGGTAGGCAAGTGCAATTCGGTAAATATGTTCCATTCAATAATTGACTCATATTCGTTAATGGTGAACTATATCGTAGTTCTATCGCCACTTAAAAATGAATAAAGTTTATTTATTAGTTGGGTATATGTATAAATCGTACATAAAATTATATCCATCATTTTTTAATAATCAAAGCAGCGAATGTAATGTTCTAAAAGTCATTGAACATTTTATTTAATGTATACCTATTGAAATTATGAATTTAATAAATAAAAAAGTGGGAAAATAGGTAACCGACCTGTTGTTAAGTAGGTGTTCTAGTGTACCTTGTCATTGAGTAAGTCGATATAATGTATGTGATAATCATTGTATAGTTTAAACCGTAGTAGGTAAATTATACCGTATATAGAAAATTCTAATATTAACATTTATGAAAATTTTAACTATCTACCGTTTTTGTTTTTAAACAATAATTCCCGTTTTGTTTTTATAATTTTATGTTTACCGTGGTTGCAGGTTATTTTTAAAATTGTAGACTGGGATTTTTTACTGGTCCAAAAGGTAAAAACAGACAGAAAAACCCACATCATTGTATTATAATCAATACATTAGTAGCTAAGCTCAAAATCTAAAAGTTTAAAATAGGTAGACAATTAAATTATACTATTCTACTTTTTAATTAAAACTTACATTTAGCTTTATTCGAACATTCTTCATCTTTTTTACCACAAATTCTCGAGAAACTGTCTTCTAAAAATATAATGATACATAATAATATTATAATATCAATATGCAATACAACTAAAAACATATAGCGACCAAAGCCATACTAAAATTTCAACGTGATTTAGGGTTAATTATACTATTGGTGTTAACTTCACATAAGCATTAATTTGTTGCAAAAACATAGTTTTTTTTTATAATAATGAGAGCAAACAATTGTTTGGCATTGTTGCATTTACAATTTCGTGGAATTGTATATATATATAACATATATGACATTTGCGGAATCGTGTATGCATATCAATGGCTATTAAATCTACACGATTCCGTGAAAACATGGGTGCCTAGGCGCTCTTAAGATTATGAAAAATAAAAAAGTTATGATCATAAAATATTTAAAAATTATAATATATTTCAAAAAAATATTAATGTTACTTGATTGTCAGGAATGCTCCTATGATGAATATTAATTGTTGTTAAGTGTTTTGTACAAAAGGGACTTATTCCTGGGAAAAAAATGTTTTGTCCTAAATTACTTACTTTAAACTTAAAAATATAATGTACACATTTTAAGACGAAAACTTTCGATATTAGAAATTCAGGGAAACAAATAAAAAGAGCTATCCTGAAAAATTAGAAAAATGGAGAAGGTCCGTTTTGAATTGAAACCTCTGAATTTCATAAAAACAGTAACTAATTGTCTAATTGTAAGCATTTTTAACACCTGTAAAATTAAATTAAACATTTTTATTTAAATTTAAATTTAATCCAGTTTGGGATTTTAACTCTTGATTAAATAATATTATGAAAAGGTTATTACTTATTACTTATTTTAAAATGCTCAGCTAGTAATTGAGCAAATATTGAACTTTTACTAAAAAACATAAACTATTGCCGAAATGCCGAAAACTCATTACCTCATAATACATGTTGGGTTATTGAGTTATTCTATTATAGTTACTATCTAGAAAATAATAATCATGAAAACTTTGCAATTCGACCACTATTACTTAATTCATGCATGGTCATTTTATTGTCCGACTTTTTTCATTTGTACATAATTATTATGATCCAAAAAATTTTGTTGGGGGGAAATGATAATGTTAAGGTGGTTCTAGTCAGTCAAATAAAATTGTTTTTAAGTCCTCCGCTGTGACAAGACTGCAGTGAGACTTTGGATTAATCAATTTTAATGATGTTTAAAATAATAACATTTCTTAACATCTCTTTTAGAGAACCGTTGAAACACTTTTTTCCAAGTTTGAACTTCTGGTAATATTATAATATCATAAAAGTTCAGTTTATACAACATTTTTGTTCAGTATATGTATTGAAGGAATTTTAATTTCGAAAAAAATCCTCGACTGTTCTATGTTAATAAATGTTAGGATTTTCCCAGAATTAAATTCGCCCCAGCAAACTTACAATTTTATCATGGTCGAGTGTTTTAGTTAAGGTTAGGTTAGTGGGGCCTGTTATCTTTTGAAGAATTACTCAGACCCTCCAGCACTATACAAAGGGGCGGGACCCGTTTCACCCAAAAATTACCCACCCTGTTTCGCCCGTTTACCCGTTTCTCTCAAATTTTGTTTCTATATTAATCACGTTTCGCCCAGAGTAGTTAAGACCAATTTAAAATTAAGTTGGCAATGGTTATAATATTTTAATATTTGAGTACTTGACAAGTACACCACAAGGCAATACTCTTATTGTTTAAAAAAAAAATTTTGTTTTTCACTAAAGAAATAAATTAACAAATTTAAAATTTAGTCCACGATATTTATAAAAGCTTATTATTAAAAAATCAAATTTTCCCCATGATAAAAATCTACACATATAATAAAATCGGTTTTAATCGTTAAAAATATATTTTTAATACCTACACTTTATTTTTAAAATTATTGCACATACTTTTGTGCACTTGTCTAGTTGTTTGTAAATCGCGTAATTAGCTCCTTTTCTTCTTGGCACTCTTTAAAATATAATATTTGACTGAACTATTGCCAACTTAATTTTAAATTGGTCTAAACTACTCTGGGCGAAACGGGAATCATATAGAAACAAAATTTGGGCGAAACGGGTACCGGCCGAAAAGGGGACCGTAATTTTTGGGTGAAACGGGCTACGCCCGTACAAAGCATGCTAATGAAATAATAAATTTAATAGTATCGTACTTGGCATATAATACATGACGCATTGACAAAACGTTAATGTAAAATTAGCTTCACATTCTAGTATGCAGTTCCGTTGAGTATAAGTTCTATAGAATCTCAATTGTTTTTCTGCTGAATACACACATTGACGTTTTTCTTTTTCTATCTCAGCTAATGTTGGTGTAGCCATCCCTACGGTAGGGTGTATTTCTAATGATGTTTCTCTTCCTGGGGATACTAAACTACCAAATGATGATATTTTTGGAGTTTCTACAGGACTGTGTAACATCACCTGGAATATAATTTATGATTTATAACGTATACCTAATACAATATTATATTTAGACTCCGGATTTTCATGATTTTATATAATAATTTATTATCTTCATCTTTAGTGTATGTAGTTTGATGGTAGAAAAAAATAGAGATGATTCCTTAAAAACAGAGTTCACAAGAAAAAATATTTTTTGTAGCATATTTTCATAACTTCATAAATATTTTGCAAATTACGCAAGAAAAATAATTATTTACTTTATTTTTAAGTTGGTTAAATTAATGTGCATCCAATGATTAATTTAAATAAAAAAAATTGAATGTACATATTAAAGCAATATTTTATTGTACATAATGTTTGCATATTAAAAACATTTTTTTAGGTTTAATTAGCATATTACTGTAACATTTCTACTTTTCTTACATATGAATATAAATTCGTACCAATCTTGTAAAGTATTAAAATATTATGTATAGTAGGTGTAATGTATTTAGAATACTTCTTGAATCTTTTTTAAATAATTTATTTCAAAATAGGTATATATTTGAAATATTATTTCATGCGTAGGTATTTGTATTTTATAATCAAATACTTTTATTTAAATACTATATTGTCTTTGTTCTAATATTATCAAAATGTTGTCATTTTATACTTGATATAACTTATAAGTAAAGTTGAATTGTACTATGGAATATGGATGGAGCCACACCATATTAAATAAATACAAAAAAACTTTGCCGATATCAGCGACGAGTCGCCGAATTAGGTGGTCGATATACACATGCAGAACGTGACTTCTCGCGTATTTATCCACAGATACCTATTGTACCTATGGATAATTATGCGAGGAGTTGCATTACGCTTGCGCACATTGATCACCTAATTCGGTGACTCGTCTCTATATCGGTAACAAAATCATACGCTGTGGCTCCATCCATAGTATATGATCTAAGATTGTAACTTGAATTGAACTATGAACTACAGTGACGGCGCAACTAGAAAAAAAATTCGGGGGGGTACAATGTTACATTATTACAATATATATATATATATACATAATCTAAAATATACTAGGCCTCGGAGAAATTTCGGAGGGGGAAGGGGTTGCGCCACTGATGAACTATTCTTATTATCTTCTATCATATACGGTATTGGACTATTGTAGTTTAGTGTACTTTACACGTGTGCACACCCGGATATACATTATTGTATGTAATACATATATAATGTACATAGGAGAGGTAAAAATGAATGAATGAAAATATAATATATATTTAAACAATTCTACTTATAATACAAGTTGGTACATTCTGTGGTATTTAACATTTAAACATTTTTTTGTTCAGTACCTATCTGCAAGGCTGGGTAAGCTAACTAATTTAAGATTCTGAGCGGAACGAAAGAATATATTGGTTTTACAATGATGTGTGTTCTTTTTTTTTCTGTCTGTCAGCAACATTTTAGATAGTAAGCATGCTTTGATTTTTAAGATCAGCATCTTTTCTGATAGAAAAGTGAACCTAGTTGGCACTTTTAGGAGGTCATAATTGAAAATTCCAAGTAGTCTTAGAAAACGTCGAGAAAAGTGATAATTTTTACCAAAAACCAATTTTTGAAAAAATGTATTTTTTTTTGGTGTAACTCAAAAATTAAATACCGTAGATTATTGAAATTTTCACCAAATATTTATATTACTATTTCACATAAATGGTAACATATTCGTAATATTTTGACTCTTTTTGGGCTAGTTATAGCCTTGAGAAATGTTTAATTATTTTTTAAAGTATTCTCGATAAAAACTTTTTCACTTATTAAAAAGCTTATAACCTTAATACAAGATTCCTTATAAGTTTCATAAATATGAGTTAAAAAAAAATCAGAAATACATATGCACGATTTTTTTTGGTATGCATTTGAAGTTAAAATTTGACATAATATCGAAAATTTTTCATTTAGAAATGTTGAAAGAAGACTCCATCCAAAATATACATCCCTTAATCAAAAAAAAAAAAGTTTACCGAAAAACAATATTATATTTTATGAGTGTTTGAATTAAAATTTTTACGATAATGGATTTTCATAGGTATATATATGAAAGAATTTTCATCAGTCAATTTTTATAATTTTTTGTAACTTAAAAACAAATGAACCTAGATACTTCAAATTTTTTTTTGATATTTTAATAGCCATGAGAAATTTTTTGAATGTTGTAAATTATTATTTAGTTAGAAATTCATAAAAGTTTTTCTTTTTATACCTAAGATTAAAAATATGAATGAAGATTTTGTATAATTTTTCCTAAATATTACAAACCAAAAAAAGTGTAAACGGAACTTTATCTTTTTATGAGCTATTCATTGAACTTATAATTTTTACTACATTTGATATTATTGATCGATTTTTATATTTTGTTGTATTTACAAAACGAATAACTGTAGACTCACTAAATGTTTACCATATATTTATATCAGCATTGTCCATGGTGAAATGTTCAAACTATTTCGACGCTTTTTGAGCTATTTATAAACATAATAATTTTTTCAAATTTCGTAAACTATTTTTCAGTAAGAAATTCATAAAAGTTTTTCTTTTCATAGCTAATATTAGAAATTTTAATGTCGATCAATGTGGAGACTTTAGACTGTAATTGTCAGTTATCAATTGTTTTAGTTTTTTTTTATCTATAGTTGTCAATAAAATATTATTTGTTGGGTAAAAATGCTTGAAAATTTAATACAAGGCTCCTGATGTATAGTTATAATAGCAGTTGAAAAATAATAAAAATACATGGGCAACATTTTTTTTATATGCATGCGTTGTCAACTTCGATTTTTTACAAAATTTATCAAATTTAAAATTTAATAATTATTTTGTAGTTAAAAATGTATAAAATGTTCAACTTATACAGCTAAGGATTGAACATTTAAAATATGGTTCCACGTAAATAGGTTATATATAAATTACTTTATTCATAGTAATATCAATATATCATAGGCTTCACTCAAAATCGTTTTTCTTATATTATATCATTGAATTCAAATTTAACACCATCCTTTACACTTTACAGTGACTATTGTAACTTGATTTATTTTATTTTTTTGTCTGTCATCACCTTTTAGAACAGTAAAAATGGTTAGATTTTCTTCAACAGTATCTTTACTGATAGGAAAGTGAAACTAGTTAGTACTTTGGGGGTCAAAAGTAAAAATTCCAAATAATTTTCGAAAGCGTTCGGGAAAAAAAGAAAAATTAAGGAAGAACGGACATTTTTATGTTAAATTGGGTTTCGATAAAATCGATTTTAGTTTTCGGTGTGACTAGAAAAAATGACCTCAGGTACATGAAATTTTCTCTGGTTGTTTATATGAGGTAGTATTTTCTATACACGGTAAAATTTTCAAAAATATTTATTTGTTTTAAACTGTTTACAAACATTTTAAGTTTCAAATTTTTTTAGTTTTTTTCTATAAATGTCAATTGTATTTCAAATTGTATTTGTTGTGTAAAAAAGCTTGAAAATTGAATACAAGGGTAAGGCTCTTAATGTATTGTTATTATGACATTTGAAAAATATTAAATATCCAGTCACGATTTTTTTTAAGCATTTAAAGTTCAAATCTCGACAAAACACATAAAGATCACGAAAATGTGCAAATTATTTAGTTAGAAATTCCAAAACATTTTTCTTTTTAAATCTAAGATTTTAAAATGTAATACCAACAAGATTCTTTAAACGGTTATCTAAAAAAAAAAATTCCTATAAGAAAGTCATATGTTTATCAATTCCTATACTTTGGATTGTTTTAATGAGCTGTTTACGGACAATTTAAATTTTCAAATTTTTTTAGTTTTTTTTTCTATAAATATCAATAAAACTTTATTTGTTGGGCTAAAAAACGTCAAAATGATGTAATACAAGACTCCTGATATATTGCTTAAATAGCAGTTGAAAAATATTAAAAATACATAGACACAAGATTTCTTATAAGCATTAGGTTATTTTGTAACCAAAAAATATAAAAACAGAGTTTTTTTCATCGTTATTTTATGTTTAAACTTGGGGGAAATTACATTAAATAACCAAAAACAACGATTTTCGTTATTTTGTTGTAATTTTATAATATTAATTCAACTTACTGACTACTGTATTAATAATAAGCAATTTAACAATATAAAATATCCACACAGACAAACCGTCACCGCTCAGAATCGTTTTTCGTATAAAATTATATTATATCATTGTATTAAAATTTGATACCATCCATTATACAGTGACCCACTTGTAACCTACTGTACAGCAGAGCGACATCCACTAACCTGATTTTTTTCATTTTATATTTTTATTTGTACTTACCTATATAAAAAAATTGTATGAACATTTTTTTTTAACTTAAGTTTAATTTGAAAAATAAATAATACCTACTGGGTAAATTATTCTGAATATTAACATAAGTAACAAAAAAAAAATTAGAGTGAATTTCTATTTCATCCAGAAAAGCAGCCCGTGTTTTTTTTTTTCAAAATAATGAATGGGTTTAATATAGAAAAGCAGCCCGGCAAACCCTGATTTAAATACAAATTAAAAGTATCATTTTACAAGATTGATCCGAACCCTATAAATTTATAATATTACTTTGAATCCATAGCTGACTTCCGATGAACAATAATATTCCTCTATTTCAGCATCCAAAACAAGAGTTAATCCTAAATGATTACCGGCGCCCCAGGGCCTCCAGGGTGTATATTCAGCAGGCGTATTCGGCGGGTATCCATTTTCAGGAGTCCAATTTGCAGACGGATTTGGAAAGGTAACATTTAAATCTGATAAATCTTTTGGGTTCCGAAATATGTAATCTGGTTTTACTTTATTGAACGAACAACATATACCTTCGTCTGTTAATGATGGGTTGAATATTTCTGAACAAACTTTAGGGTTGTTGGCCCATAGACATGATACGATCATTTCATGACAAGGTTGAGATACTCTAATCATAAATTTTTTTAATGAATCCCAATCGCCTGTGTAATTGTCAATCGATGAATCCATTGATAATGGATCTTCATCACAGAAATCACTTAAAAGACGTCGGTCGATATTGCTTTCAAGTTTTGAGGATCTGTGCATGAATAGTTGTAAAACATTATTTATAAATTTTACAAAATTGAAATAAATTAAATTACTAATTATAGGTATACATTACGTTTCTAAAATATTTCGGGCAACAGATTTTCTTGCGTTGTTCATATTACATATGGTAATGGCCGGAAATGGTATGCTCGTAAGCTGGGTTGCTTTTGGCGATAGACTTATAATTACAGGCATGTCTTGCCATTTATGAACCAAGTTGGCAATAAAATAAATTGCTGTGATAACTGCTAAACCAAAAGATATTATCCAAAAACACCTTTAAAGGCCATTAGAAATAATATTCAAAAGACTGTTATTCATAGATAATATTTTATTTTGTTATTTATATTTACCTTTCACTTGCACTTAGTTCATTATTGCCGGCATATCTAAGTCCATGTAAAGTCGTATTCTGCGAGTAATCGTTCAACATTTTTCTCCATTTAGTACCGATTTTTTGATTTTTAGATTTTGGTTTTATGTGCATTTTAGAACTGTTATTTATAAACCATTTTGATTTATTCTTAATATCAAAATTGTTACGAAGATGTCTATTTAGGGGATACTTGTAAGGTTCAAAGTCTTTAGTGTACATGTTTTAAAAATATTCCGTAAAAACTGTATAAGAACTCAACTACCTAGTAGTATTATTCAACACCCTTCTAGCATTTACTCATATTGAAGTTGTATTATAATTTAGGTATATCATGTAGTTTTTTGTTATTTTTAAATGTTAAACATTGAAACATTACATGACATGTAAATCTATACACAATATAAAGATTACTTTTTACGTCATGTTTAATATTTAATATAAAAAAATAGATATAGTTAGATATAGGTAGGTGCAATCAATCCCTAATATTTAATGTATTACTATGTTACAGGTAAACATGAATGAATCAAACAATATCAAAAAAAAAGAAAATGAAGAAATATCAGAAATTTACAAGTAAGAAAAAATAATGCATCTCAATAATTAATGAAAAATATAGATTTTTGTTACTTTCTACATAGTAGTGAACTACAATATTCTGATATAATGAATACATTTTACATTTTAATTTTATTAATGGATATTTTTTATGCGGAATGATGTATGATTAATTTTGAATTAATATATTGAGATATAGTGTATACTGTGTTATATATTTAGCATATTATATATTTTTATTTTGTAGAATATTTGAAGAACTATATTTGAAAGCACCTCCTTTTTTAAAGGATCTATCAAACAATACTGTAGATATTGATTATACAGAATCTATACACGAGCAAATTGATTTTAAGAAAAGTATATCATTTTTTTCTTAAAGTGTTTGTTATTTATGTTATCAATAATTATTTTATTTCATTTTAAGTTGATACAAAATTTAAAAATGGAGAATACTGCTCCATTACTGATGCAATAAAAGATATAAGGGAAGTATTATTGAACTGCTATTCATTTTATGGTGCTAGAAGTGATCATACTAAAAAATCATTAGAACTTGAAGAACTATTAGAAGAAAAAATCAGCCACCTTGATAAGTAATAATTATTCATTTACAGGGTCCGTCAGAACAAACGCATGTTTTTCGAAATAATACTACGCTAAAAGTAATTTCCGTAAAATAATTTTTATTACATCAAAAAATGTAGAAACATATGCA
>WHPZ01586698.1:7064-24487 GCA_016617965.1 Macrosiphum rosae | reverse complement strand
TTGGAAGGGGAGGTACATAAACAATGCTTTTTATGTAACCCCAGAGAAAAAAATCACAGATTGTAAGATCCGGCGAACGGGGCGGCCATGGACCACCTTTCAGATGGTTGGTGCTTCGTATCCTAGTTCACTAACCATTACGGTGCCAAATTTATCAACTAGATAACTTAAAATAAACTTAGTTGTCTAATATTTCCATTAATACATTGGTCATTAACCTGCGATTAACCGTTGCCGAACTATATCAGTTCGTAATCGGATGAATCATTTTGAAACACACTGTATAATGCTTTACAAGTACCTAATGGATATTGTGATATGATTAATTTGGAATTTATTATAGGTACCTATTATAATTTATAGGTCAATTTTAACAATAGAGGCTGATACACTGGCGGAAGTCAGGGGAGGGGACTTGAGGGGGCTAGTCCTCTAAAAGTCCGTCAGGCCCCCTCCTTTTTTAGTTTTGTAGCATCTAAGTCCCCCCCCTCATATTGATGTTAATAATGTTAGCCTTCCTGAAATTTTAATGTATTTCGGTATATGGGTTGACACTCGATTCTATTTAGACTAGTCTTTCTTATAATCATATGCATTGGTTTATCAATGAATTCGAATTTAAGGGGGCTTAAAGCATACCATGTTTTAAGGAGTAGTGTTTAGGCATTTCATATTGCATGTACATTTAGGCTGTGTCAATGTATGAGAAGTAAATGAACATTAGTGTACGTGTAATCCGTTATCACAATTTTCGCGACGAAATATGAATTTAATTAATTAAGAATGCGATTTTGTCGAAAACCGATTTTGCGTAAAAACTCCCGTTTTTCCTTAATTTCTTTTTGTTTTTCCCGGCGTTTTTGAGATTTACTGGGAATTTTTACTTTTGACCCCACAAACTACCAACTAGATACACTTTTCTATCAGAAAAGATGCTGTTGAAGAAAATCTAAGCATACTTACTGTCCTAAAAACTTTAAAGTGGTGACTGATGACAGACAAAAAAAAAACACATTGTAAAATCAATACATTCATCGCTCAGCTCAGAATCTAAAACTTTTAGATTATTGTTGATGTGGATTCAGATAGCGTATTTTGAAATAATAAAACTGTACTGAAAGTTAGGATAGTTTAAGAAAGATTAAATAAATATAGTAAAATCAATATAAATTTATCTTTTAGGAAATTTGTATTGGAATAGTTAACCGAAGTATGAAAATATATTACATTAAGTAAAATATTGAAAACTTATGAATTAGAATTTTGAAGACAACTAATATGATCAATACAATTAATTCTCAAAACTAAAAAAATTTCACCGTATATTGAAATGTTATGATTTATAAAATTAAAAATTAAATTAAAAAAGCTATATAAATTATCTTTAAATAATTAATATTATAATACATTTTTTTTAAATTTAAACTCTAAAAAAATTATCTAATAATAAATTACCCATCCAGTCTTCCATGACCTCTGTAACAAAAAAAATACGTCATTATAATGAAGTTTGCTTGGGACTATAGGATAGTAAATGTTAATTTTTATAATACTATAAACAGTATAGGTATTACCTCTACTATTATATAACATAAATCCAGGAGCTTACTTATTTTATGAGCATTCTTTTGTTCTCCTACAAAATAAAATTAGATACCTAGTGTTAATTACAATCCCAACAAAAACAATCCACCAAACTCCGTGTAGAAAAACGCCAAGTATAAAAAATGGCTCTAAAAGTTGTGATATCATTTAATAGCTATAGTCTTTGAACTATAGATATAATTTATGTTAAAATAGTCTGCTAAATAATTGAACTTAGCTTGGCGACTTTGAGACACTTAATTAGTTGTCTATATAATTTGTAAATCTATTTATAGCCGGCAGTTTTCGCATGTGTCTTGCTTATATGTGTATTTTAAGGCGCTCTTTTCTTTTTATACTTGGCTCGACCCTGCCGGGTCGTTGGATTATATAATTTTAAAGTCTCCTTTTTTTTCTGCCGAGTGAAAATTGAAAACTAGCTTTGTACCTATAGCTTATTAGCTATTAAACAAAGATGAATTTATAAATGTTTATTTATGTTTTTAACATTTATGAATGTTGTTAATGTCTATTTATGGACATTTAATGAAAAATTTCAAAAACGGACTTTTATAAAATCATCATTACAATAATATTTATTCAAGAATAATAGAAATAGAAACATGATTTTTATATTGTATTTTAACAACTTTCTTTTCATAAATTGGTAGGTATACCTCATATGTCCCGGTAGTACAAATGTAATTGTATAAATTACAATTTGGTGGAGAATATTTTTTGTTTAATACAAAATAATGTTGTTAAGTATATTAGCATGTATAAGGTGCACTCACAGATCAAATCTATCTCAGACATATTTTTTTCTGTACTTTGTTATATTATATGCATAACAGGGAATACTTATACGGTAAATGATAATGTACCATAGTTCAACCTGCATATTTTGGTTAGTTGATAAATAATAATGGACATGTTTAGATTAAAACCATTAAAAAAATAAGACAATATTTAAATAAATGCTTTATTTGTTGTTTTCCCATTTAGAATACTGTTTTTTAAACTATTATTATTATTATTATTTTAAATTTGAATTCTATTGATGTTTAATTAGTGGACCATATTTATTTTCATTAGTCAATTAAAGTTAGGGGCATTAAATCTATAATAATGTTCTTACTTAAATAATATGTTACGACGGCATTTCTGAATTTATTTTCGTCTAATCAATACATAATACTCGTATTATTCTTCAATAGTTTATTATATTTTATTCGCTATTTGTTATTATGTTATTTTATGGTTTATACCTATTCCTTATTAGTTTATAATATTAATATTTGATATTCCACCCAACGACAGTGTCAGATATTTTTTTAAATCTGGTTCTCATTGAGTAGTTACAAATTTAATTCCTTCAAAATATTAAAATCAGTTTGATAAGTAATAGCCGATATTATAGCTGCCAACTATAGAATTAACCATAGGCGTAATCTCGAAGGTGCACTTGCGCCCTCTGGAATTGTTGAGGGGGAGCAAAATAATACATTTTCTATATTTATAATGTATGATTTTGCAATTTTTTTAAATATTTATAAAATAATGTTAAGACTATTAGAAATTATTTGTAAGACTTATAAGTTTGATAATCATGAACTTCCAGCAAAACTAAAAATCTTTAATAGAATGTTCAAATCTAAACAAACTAACTCAAATAATAGTGTATTAAAAAACAAATTAGATTATATGAAACAAGGTGAAATTAAAAATGGGTTTCTTTTATTATCTGAAATTTTAAAACTATTTATGATAATACCTACAAACACTGCCGTTTTGTGAACGAAGTTTTTCCTGATTACGAAAACTTAAAACTTACCTCAGAACAACTGTGGGACAAGAATGACTGTCTGATATAGCTATGTTACAACTTACTAATTGAGAGAAATCGAGTTATAGATTCTGAAATTGTAATCGAGTAGTTCAATGCAGCAGTAACTGTACGTGGTAGACGCTTAAGTTTAGTTTAATTTTGTTAATTAATATGTATTAATATTTATTATATCAATGTAATAAATTACAGTGTTGACAATAATTATTTTAATTTATATAATAAAATTTATTTACTTCATATTAATGATAATACTAAATTGTGTATACAATTTTGATCGAGGAACTGGAATTGAAAACGTGGTAAATAGTAAATACATTTTCAAGAGGTACCTATTTTGCAATTTTGTAGAAAAATTGTAACTTTCCTGATTAATTTTGCACCCCCTGAATTTTACCGAAATTACGCCTATGGAATTAACTATTGTGTTTCTGCTGCATTATATACTTGCCATAATACATTTCCGTTTCCATAGATTTTCCTGTTAAAAAAAAAATAATAGTTTACAAATTGAATATTGACACTAACACAATTAACGTACCTACTGCATACTAGTATTATAGTAGTATACTGTATAGATATTTCGTGTTGAACCTATTATAGTAGATGTAGTGTTTTGTTGTAGGTAACGTAACGCAAATTACAAATTTATTAACGTAACGTAAATTTATTTAGTAACGAAATTATTTTTGGAGTAGCGCTGTAGTGATTTCATTTTTTTGATTTAAATACATTATGAACACAACTGTAATTTCTATGGAGTAACTTGTTATTTTCAACGGTATTTAAATAAATTATAAATGTAGAATGTTTGATTAAAACTAGGGGCTAGGATATTTGAGAAAAATTAAAAATCAATAAAATGTATTTACTATTCCGAAAGTTTTAGATAAAAAATAATAATTAACAATATTATTAAAAAATCCCAGGAATTAATACTTCTAAATTATGTTTATGTATAATATTAGTAAGTCATAAACAATGCACCTACTACTTATTAGCCGTTATGAACTGATTTTGTAATTAATTTTTAAAAAGAGGAACTTTATTTGTAACGCCCTACTTTTTGAATGTTAAAGTATAGAAACGTGATAAAAATAATGTTGGCTAACGCAAATTTAGTTTAATGTAACGAGTACCGTATAATAATTGTATTACTTTTCAAAAGTAATTTACTCAACACTGAGTAGATGTACAATGTACATTATATATTACTAGTTATTAAAAACTAACAGATAATTGAATTACCTTTCGAAAATCTCTAAGAAAAATATTCAAATTTAAAATGTTTATATATTATGGTGACAATATGTTGGGCAAAACTAATATTAATGTAACAATTTTAATTTTTTAAAAAATATGTTTAAGCCGTCCCTGATTACAACTATTTCATTAGGTTGTATAGAATTTTTAAATTTAAGTTTGATAAAAAATGGTATTGCCGTATTGGTAACCTTAATAATAATATTATAATACTTGCCACGAGTACATTTCGTTTGCATAGTATTGTTTATGCCTGTTTAAAAAAAATAATATGTAACATATTTAATATTGACATTAACACACATTTACTAGTACCTATTTGCATTAGGTATATGTTAATACTTACTCATAGGCGCAATTTCAACTTTTGGCTTGGGGNGGGGGGGCTGAATATATTAAAGGCAAGCAGACCATTGCAATATAGCATATTAAAATTGTATGCCCTAGGTTTTTGGGGGGGCTACGGCTAAGTTTGGAGGCGCTAAGCAGTTAGCACCCCCAAGCCCCCCACCCCCAAAAAAAATTTGCGCCTATGTACCTATTGCATAATATACTAGTACAGGTGGTAGTATAGATATTTTGTGTTGTATCTGTATGAGTAGATGTAAATTATATATTACTATTGTAATTCAAAACTAACAGAGAATTGAAAAACCTTTCGAAAATCTCTTAGTAGAACATTCAATTTTAAAATGGTGACAATATGTTGGGAAAAGCTAAATGTTTGAGTTACAATGTTAAAATCTTAAATAATATGCCAGAGCCGTCCCTGGTTATAACTATGTTATTGAGTTATACGTATTGGATTTTTAAATTGAAATTTTCACAATTATAGTATTTGTAAGGTTAATAATAATGTATACTTATTACCATTTGCTGTTATTTCTTCTATTAAAAAAAATAATATTTTACAAATTTAATATTGACATCAACACAGTTAATAATAATTTAAGCAATAAAAATGTATACCTACATTATATGATATAGTTTGTTCAATTTAATGTTTTTGTTAACTTACATAAATTGAGCATATTTTATACTTAAATATAAAATATTTAATGTTCGATATATCAGGTATATTACAATATATTATTGGAAATTTCTTTTAGTAGGTTCATCGTTCATCAGATTATAAGAATTCCAATATATTGTGAATTTATAATACAATTTAAACCGTACGCCAATTTTCAACAAAACTAAATTTCGTTGGTATTTTATTTTAATTTATAATGAATTGTGCTTAGATTAATATGGTCAACTATAAATTACTTAACTTTAGATTTTCACTGTGTATGTGTGAGTGTAGGTCAGGATTCAAGAGTCCCAGGCAATTAATGATATAATTTACATATTTAGTTAACTTAATCGGCTTGAATTTGAAATAATTCATTTTTAAAAATCATAAACTAGAACTTATAAGTTATTTAATTTTAGATTCTTAGCGTAGCGATGAATTTATTGATTTTACAATTATGTGTGTATTTAGTTTTTTCTTTCTGTTATACCTTATACCTAATTTATAAACTTCTGGGGAAATAAAAATTCACCAATTTACGACTTCAGCATATTTTTTGATAGGAAAGTGAATCTAGTTGGTGTTTTGGAATGTAAAAATTTAAAATTTTTAGTAGTATTCCAAAGCTTCGGGATAAAAAAATTGAATTTATTTTTTGGTTTGAATAATAAACTCATACCTTAGTTAATCTGATACTTGAAATTTTCACCAAATGTTTTTATTAGCGGTAAATAATAATATATGGTAACATTCTCAAAATATTTCGATTTTTTTAAAACTATTTATAGCTATGAGTAATTTTCGAATTTTGTAGTTTTTTTTAAAATTATTGTCAATAAAATATTTTTCACTCAGAAAATAAGGTTGAAAATCAAGCAAAGTTTCTCGTAAGGTTTTTTTGATAGTAGTTCAAAAATATTTAACATACATAGGAATAATTATTTTTAATATTACATTCTGGATTCCTATGTGTTTTTAATATATTTACCCTGCTATCCAAACAACTTATGAAGAACCTTGTATTAAGTTTTGAAGATTTTTTTACCGAGTGAAACGTTTTTAATCGACAATAAACATGGTATTACCATTGAAGAGAACAAATAATATATCATTATCAGGACATATAAATGTATACCTAATAGTAACAAATAATGGCTAAATTTGAAGGGTATTCTGCTTTCAGCAATGTTCCAGCAGAATATGCAAGGATGTATTTGGAAAATTGTATTTCAAACATTCAAATGATTTAAATTATATTAAATATAAAGGCATATCATATGATAAAAACGGTTTTTTGTAACAGAAGATTTTAAGAATCATCCAAAGGCCATTTTGGAATGAATAGAAAATATTAAGCACATTTCTTCAGATAAAGCTCTCATTGTAGGCAATATATTAAATACTTACCCACGACTATCCGAATTTAGTAAGACAATTACTAAGAATAAGTAATGAATTCCCATTATGATCTGTGGTAATGATAAACTAAATTTTCTTGCCGGAATAAAATTGGTTCAACTGCAGGGATTGAAGGGTATTTTTCGGACTTACAGTCAACAGCGATTGATAAGAGGAAACCTCGACAAGGAATGGATACTGGACAAATTTCTCGTAAATCATCATAGATCAATAACAGGGTTAATCAAATTGGCCAAAAGTTACTTGAATGATAAAGTTGATAGGGGGCCGTTCAGCACAAGTGCGGTTTCAGTAAAAATTTAAAACTAGACAAAGGTGTCCTGTGTTCCTGTTACCATCACTAACACAAGGAATAATAACGTACTAGCTATTGCATGAGGTTAAAAAATATGCTGGCAATCCACTTGTATGCTTATTATAGGTCTCAAATAAGATACTACTTAAACTACATATAATAAATACTCTAATCAGATTATTTTTCGATATTTTCTCAAATGTTATGTGCAGAGGAAAACTTACTATTACATCGGGCTACATTTTGATCTGCAACAGTAGGTATTACATTGTTTTATAGTTATAAATTTATAGTTAAAAAAACAACTTACTGTATCTAAAGAACGGTTAAATTTAAATAAGTATAAAATATTTATAAACAAATCCATTACATTGCAAAAAGTTAAATCATAAAAAATGCAAAAATAAATTTTTAACAATCGAAACTCGATTTACGATTATTTGGTTGTTTTATAATGTCAATTATATACGTTGATTTATAACATTGGACAGTCCCGGCTGGCTAAAAATTAAAAAATCTTTGGCTCTATTTGAGGTATTTAAAGACATAATATTAAATTGACTACTTTTGAAAATGTTTTTTGATTTTCATACTATTAAATTTTAGTTTGCTAGGTAAACGCAGACAATTGAATGAAAGATGAAATAAAATATAAATGTAAAAATGGAGGTCGGGACTCATAAAATACCTATTTATCTTATAAAATGTATATTTGGGGGGGGGGGGGTAGTATTAGCGGCCTCTAGGAAAATTCCGTCATTCATTAAGCCTTCCATCCATCCATCCTGATAAGTTACTAGTGCCTTCTAATCTGTTCCTCATCTTAGCTCTTCCACATCTTTTTTCTCCACATCTGACCATTTCATTCTCGGTCTTCCTAATCCTCCAATCATTAGTAACACTGTCTTTCGCAGGTCTGAAAATTCTTCTCAGGATTTTTCTTTCAAATACAAGGAGTTTGCTCTTATTAGTTCTTCGGATTTCCTAAGTCTCGGATCCATATGTAACAACTGGTCTTATCGTAGTAGTGTATAGCTGCTTTTTTTAATCCCTTGACAGAGATCGAGCTCCTAACAGCTTCTCTAATCCGAAAAGCATTTATTTCCAGCCTGCATTCTCGCTTCCCTTTCCTTTGCTGTTTCAGTGTTTTCTGTAAGAATCGTTTCCAGGTATTTGAACTGACCCACTCTTCTAAAATTATAGTGACTTATAAAAGGAGAGACTTAATCATGCGTTGTTCTATCTCCTTACAACCAAATATTTTGTTTTCTCCTCATTGACGAGTAATCCTATTTTTACTGTTGCCTTTTAAAACCAACAAAATAGTGACTTAGATTCATTTCGCGACTAGTACTAGGTCCTCTGTGGACGCCAATAGTCCTATAGTTTCTCCTTGTATGTTTACTCCTTCATGCTGTCTTTTCCCATTTCCTCTTATAACTTTTTCCAGTGCAATATTAAACAATATAGGTGATAAAGAGTCTCTTTTCCTCAGTCCTGTCTTTACGGGTATTTGTTCTATTTTTTATAGTTACTATTCTAACTTTTACATAGGTTTCAATAATACTTGACTTGATCAGATTGATTAGCCTATGTGGGAAGTGAAACTCAACTAAGATATTAATTGGACCTTCTCGATGTCATCAGTTTTTTGGAAATCAATGAAAATTATATGTATTTCCTTTTTCCTTTTTCCCTATGTTTTTTTTATAAAAGTTTCCTGACGTTGAATATATTTTTGTCAGTTTTCAATCCACCTGGCTTAAAAACACCTAGGTATTCACCAGCTACACATTCAGGTGATTCTTTTATCCTTGGTAGAATGAAGTTGGTAAATATTTAATATGCAACATTTAAGAGTGATATTACTCGGTAGTTGTTGAAATCCTTTCTATCTCCTTTTTGCGGATGGGACGTATCATCGCTGTTTCCCACACTTAAGTAATTATTTTCTATATTTGTGAGTCGGCTTTTTTCCTCCATTCTTTAACGATTCTGCTACGATTTTGTCCTTTCCTAGTGATTTGTCGTTCTTTAACTTTTGTATCTGGTGACTGATTTCCTCCAAAGTCAGGCTTAGGCATAACTGATAATTTCTAGTAATCCGACTGGGAGGGAAAACTTCAAGTAGCTGTTCGCAATCTAAAAGCTTATCAAAGTCATTTGCATATTTCTTGGTCAATTCTTAATCCGTAATTATCAACGATCCGTCATCGTTTTTCAGAAACCTCTTTTTTCTTGTAGTCTCCTTTAAGGTGTTTAAACTTTTATATAGGTATCTTGCTTCTGTATTCCATCCCCACGCCATCAATCATGTGTATTTTGCGTATTTCCTCTATTCACATCTTAGAATGATATTAGTTTCCCTTTGACGACTTCATTACTTTTCTTCTCCTAATCGCTTCTTTACATATTTTATTGAACCACGGCTTAGATATGGACTTCATACTACCAAGAACCTCCACCGATGCATCACTTAAAATATGCTTGAGTTGTTTGATTATTTCCGTGCTTGTCTTATAGTTATTATCTTGGTTTTCTTCTAGGTTGTTTTCTATCTTGCACTTATATTTTTCACATATCCTTTTGCCACTGAATTTATTAATGTTGTAAATATTCCTCTTCGTTGATTTGCAGTTTGTAATTTTCTTTAATTTCACTTTCATTCAACATCTAACCAGGAAGTGGTCAGAATCTGAATTGGCTCGTTTTAATGTTCTTATATTCTTAATGCAATTCTTAAAGCAGTTACTTAGATAATATGGTCAATCTGGTTTTTGTACATCCCATTTGGTGCTATCCAATATGGCAATATCCATCTATATAAACTTGTGTATATCCTTTACGATAGTAACTTTCTCGTCCTACATTTGCATTGAAGTTTCCCAAAACTAGTACCATGTTTCCCTTTACTGACTAGAAAACGTCTTCCAGTATTGCGTAGAATAGGTGTTTTTATTCTTCATCTTTTTCTTCCGTTGGCCCTTGGGTATTTATTAAAACTACGTCCATATTATCAGTTCTTAAGTTTATGGTAGATATTTCTTGGGTTAATTCGCCGCTCCTTGTTTGTGCAAAGCCAGTACATTCCAAGTAATGATAACAAAATCCAATTTCCTATTTCCGGTATGCTTTCCAAATCATCTACTCCTAGACTTCTTGTAGGAATCCTGAACAGTATCGTTTTTCTGGAGCAGGATCTTTGGCTCTGCGCTCAACCCCCAACCGAGAGAACAAGACTATCCCAACCAATTAAAGTCAGAGTAGGGCTATTGCGATGTACTGTAGTATATTGGGTGATGGGGACGCTACTTTCCCAAAGCCTTTATAACATATTGTACATATTTATAGCATTTTAAAAATATCAAAGAAGTGTATTCATAAAGCAATTGGATTAATAGTTGTGCAATTTAACATGATTTTTTTGAAAAAAACAAAAAAAAAATGAAATTATTTTCAATTGTCTAGTCATATTTTTAAATCAATAAGACAGCTTCAGCTGGCAACACATTTTTGAAAATCATAAAAAAGTATAAGGTTTATTGTGGAGTAAAAAAATATGAGTGGTTCAACAAATACCAACAAGTGTCCAACAATGTCCAAATAGTGTGTTTGAACATTTTCGGAAGGTTTATGAACGGTTGTAATAAAAATTCAATGCTAGATGTGAAGTAGTTGACAGTACAAAACTGATCTTGGGATAGTTAAAAGGGGGCTCCAACAATATTTCCAACTATGTTCAACAAGTCTATTTGAACATTGTTGAAAAGTATATGAACAGTTCTGCTAACATTGTAATGCTAACTTCACGAGAGTGAAATTATTATGTACCAATAAAGGTTTCTCGTAAGATTTTTTGATAGCAGCTGCAAAGTGTATATAGAGAATATAGAGAAACGTTTACTGGAAAGTAATGCTATTGACACACTGTTTTCGTTTAGAATAGTTTTTCGTATACAATGATTTATCATTGAATTCAAACCTGACACATAATTATCCACTTTTTTAAAATTGACTTTACTATTACTGCAGTTAAGTTTGAAATTTTCTTATTGTAAATATTTATCTTACTTTTAGACTCTAGAAAGTAATAAAAAAAAAATTGTTAATTGAATAAATATTTTCATAAATGTATTAAATTTAACCTAATTTGCCACCAAATTAGGACCTGGTTGAGAAATCTGCCAATGGCGGGATGGAAATCTTAAGACTTCCGAGGAGATAATCAAACACTAATCTAGTCGATAGTGTAGTGGAGAGTATCCCTGAAAGTCACATGGGAGACCATTGTTCGATCTCCCACTACGCTGGGGAACCAATTTAATATTGGCCAATTCAGGCCGAGTAGGGTTTTCATCTAGATGTGTCTAATTATCAGCGTGGTTGTCACCAGTAGGAGAACATTAATACACATTGCAATTAAATGAACCAAATGAACAAGATTATGGGACCTGTGTTAGGTGCAACTCAAGTTATCGTGGAAAATAAAGACAATTTAAACAAAAACCAAAGAATATACACTGCACGCAGATACATCGGTACATGTTTATGTCTTATGACTATAAGTACTAAATTACTACGACAGTAATTTATTATTATAATTATTATGATAAGTTATAAGCTAAAATTACAAATACCAATAATTTATGCCTGCTGATATCGTCAAACAATTATCAACAAATATTGATTTTATTTATAAAATTTATTAGGTACTAGGTATAGGTAACTTTTTTATCATGTGTAAAAAATAAACGAGTTTCAAAGACAACATGAATTTATTGTTGCATATTATATTCTCGAACAATAGAGTTTACAACATTTGAGTCAGTATAATGGATAGTAGTTATAGCTATGACGGTGGGTACTGAAATACGAAATTAACTTGTGCGTTTCAAGCTGTGATAATATAAAAGAGGGCGTCGATGCAAGTCGAATTGAGCGAGGTATATGAACTTCGTTCACGTTCAGAATATATCACTTTCGAGTCCGAAAACTGAGCCACTGATAGCTGCCTGACCCCCTAGACCAGGGATGGCAAATACTATTGGTTCAACGTGCCAATTTATGACACAATTCAAAAAAAAAAATTGAGTCATGCCCCTAATTACATTTGTTCCCACAGAGAATTTTTACAAAATATAAATGAAAAATGAATGATGATAATGTTGAAAAAATAAATTAAAAACTCAACTTTTAATGGTTGTTAGAAATATTTTACTTCATATTAATTGAAAGATTTTTTTATGTCTGGTTGATATGCTCTGTTGCTTTTAAGGTGGTATATACATATTTATTGACTCATGAAAGTCTTTCGGGTGCCATCAAAAATGTCTTGCGTGCCACTTATTTGCCATCCCTGCCCTACCCTATGACGATCGTTTTGCGTTCTGTGATTGGATGACGTGCATATACAGAATCATAAAATCATCGTGGTTTTTCGCGGTTTTAAACAATAACAAAATGTACAAACAAAAAATGGTAATAACGCATAAAAGAATATTATTAATATATATAGTAAAAATCCCGTGTCACAATGTTTGTCCCAGATGAACTCCAAAACTACTGAATCGATCTTGATGAAAATTTTTACACTGTGTGTAATTTGGTCCAACTTAAAAGATAGGATAGTTTTTATCTCGATTAAGGCCACCAATATTTTTTTATTGCAATAATTGTGAAAAAGAAAGTTATAGAATTTTCTAGAAAAATCCACAATGTTCAAGAATAGGGAGTGACGTCATATAAAATGTTAGCTAATGCTTCGTTCTAGAAATTTCGATCATCAAAGGTATAAAAGGCGAAGTTCGGTAAGAAGTATTCATCAGTATTATTTAGTTGTGACTTAAGGGATACCTATGTAAATTAAGTGAAGTGTGAAGTGTAAGTATTGGTCATGATTGAATAATGAATATATTTTTAGACCTTAGTAAAAATGGTATTCCCAAGACTAATTTTTCAACACATACACATCGTAATATCAACGTGTTAATACAACATTCGTAATTACGAAAACATACTGCGTCATGCGTGTCTCACGCATACAAGACATACAAGCGTATCTCTCGGGTAATTATATATTCAAGATGATCGATGAACATTTAACATTTTGAAACAAGTTTTGAAAATTATGCACCGAATATTGAATAATATTGAGTAGAGGTACGGTAGGAGAAGCGATTTAGGAACTCAGGACAGTCTATATTTCCTGAAAAAAAGTTTATACGAAAAGTACAAATCTAATCTCAGACGACGTTGTTCTAGTGTTTCGAGGTTAAGAATTGTTAGTAGTGAAGTGTAAGAAGAATGGGGTTCTCTGGCTATGGAACACTTTAATGAAAGAAAACTTAAGAACTTTTGTTGAATTTTTTCCATGATTTACTTATGACCCGATTGATATGGAGACCATATTATTGAGTCATATTCACAAATAGAGCGTACCAAGCTACAGTAAATTGACTTTAAAGCTAATGAATCATCAAAATCAGCACAATTACGACGGATAAAACCAAGGATTTTATTTGGCCTGTTAGCAATGTTGGTAATATGACAGTCAAATTTAAGTTTGGGATCAAAATAAATACCAAGGTCTTTAATAGCCCTCATAGCCCGAAGTAGTGGTTCACCATTAAGGTTGTAATCAAATGAAGAAATTACTCGAGTTCTGTAATATGTCATTATCTGGCATTTCTTAGTATTAAGATTAAAATTATTGTTACTGCACTACTCATAGAGAGTATTTAAATCGAACTGAAGTAAATCAGCTTTATTCTGATTATCAACTATACGGAATATTTTCATATCATCAGCAAACATTAATTTAGTACAATTATGGAAATTAATGTCATAAATAAAAATAAGGAATAATATTGGTGCTAAATGGGATCCTAGAGGAACTAACGATGTAACACGAATTGGAATTGACCAGTTTTCTTTGTAAGCTACTATTTGCTGACGATCTTCAATAAAGGAGATGATCCAGGATAAAAACGAGCCACAAATACCAATCTGTTTCAATTTCGTAAATAATATTTGATGGTTAATTTTATCGAATGCCTGATGTATTTAATGTATTTATGTGTTATGTATTTGCCTGCTGTATGTATTTAATAAACAAGTTGTACGATTTCTAGGTTATGACATATCAGCGAACGGAATAGCACCAAACAACGAAAAAGTTTCAGCTATTCAACAACAGCCAAAGATCTCAGAAGGATTTTGGGTTTCGTTAATTACTATCGACGATTCATACCAAAAGCAGCTGAGCACCAGGCAACCTTAAACGATTGCATAAAACAAACAAAGAAATCTGACATCATCAAATGGAATGAAATTTCAGTAGAAGCATTCAACCAGTGTAAAATTGATTTGGAAAACGCTTCATTGCTTACACATCCAGTAAACGATGCCACAAAGCTCGAACAAAAAGAAGTAGACAACAATGGTAAGGACATTTTGAAACCATTGGCACCATTGATACCATTGGTATTGTTTCCAATACCAGACATGAAAGCAGACACAGTTGCTGAAGTTTTCTTCAGGGGTTGGATTGCAAGATTTGGTGTGAAAGAGAAAATTATTACAGATCAAGGCCGTCAATTTGAGAGTAACCTTTTTACTGCATTTACCAACATATTAGGAATTAACCGGGCACGTACCACACCGTACCATAATGGTTAAGTTGAACAGTTCCACAAAACGCTAAAACAGTCTATAAGAGCACATGCTACGTCAGACTGGACAACAGTACTACCTACTGTACTCTTCGGACTACAATTAAAGATTTAGATTTGTGAATTGAACAATTGAGAGTTTTTTGTTAATTCAAGTCAACCAGCACCCGATACTGACACATTTGTTTCGCAACTTAAACAAAAGTTTGAACTATAAAGACCAGTCAATACATTACACAAAACGAGCAGAACTACATTTATTTCACCTGAGTTGTCAAAAGCAACACATGTCTTTATTAGACATGATGCAATGAAGAAACCTTTACAAATGCCTTATTACGATGGACCATTTCTTGTAATTCAACGGACAGACAAAAATTATCAAGTGAGCATCAAGGGAAGACAGTCAACATCTCAATTGATCGACTTAAACTAGCATTCTTATCCAATGAAGATGATACGAAGCACGATCACTCATATGCAGCATTCAAGTATAGTGCTGATATTGATCAAAAGATGCAATGCCACACAGTTCCTAAAAGAGTGTCATTCAAAACATGAAATACACAATAAAGTAGTGTTCCTTATTTGTCATATCTTGACATTTTGTTATAAATGTAAAATATTACTATCTATTTTAAGTGGGTCAATCAGTGCTCTTGAAACCATTACCGGACGAAATACTATTAGATATCGATACCAAACGTATATTGCGGAAAAACTGACAACAAACACGAGACCCACGCATGAAAACACTATACAACGCCCAGGTATCCTACGTTAAAGATTTGCTCACCAAACATAGACTCCACGAGTGGCAACTCTTCACCTCCACACTAAATTTTAAAAATAAATCCCTATATAAACTGAATCGTCGACTTCTCCATAATCCACCACCATCTCATCCGCTCAGAACTCCTGCTGGGATACAAGTATACGACTCCAACTTAAAGGCTGAGCTTTTTGCTGACACAATGACCGCCCAGTTCCATAACAACCCAGGTCCCCCACTACCTGAAGTAAATGACTCCATCGCAAAACTACCAGCTCCCAATATTCCCCCGTCAGAAAACTGCGTTTCACCGAATGAAGATGGGACATAATAAAACATCTCCCGCCAGCGAAAGCACCAGGCGAGGACGGCATTACTAATAAAGCGTTAAAACACCTACCAAAAATAGCTATCGTACTCCTAGCGAATATTTACACATCTTGCTTTAGACACTCCTATTTCCCTGACCAGTGGAAAAAAGCTCAGATTGTTATGATCCCCAAGCCCATGAAGAACCATCAAATACCAGACAACCATAGACCCATTTCATTACTTAATACTATGTCCAAAATCTTCGAAAGGATAATTCTACGGAAACTGAACAACTACATCAAAATCAGATTCGAGCAACATGCTTTCCGTACGGGCCATTCTACAACCACTCAATTAATAACACTAATTGACGAGCTATCACTAAAATCCAAAGAGAGAGTAAATACAGCGGTTGTTTTTCTGGACATAGCGAAAGCATTTGACCGCGTTTGACACAAAGGAGTTTTACACAAACTCATGCTTGCTGACGTCCCTATTCCACTGTTAAAACTGATAGAATCCTTTCTTAGTAATCGCACGTTCAAAATCAAAATTTTCTGATCTCCTCTCAACAGAACGCAAAATCAAAGCAGGCGTTTCTCAGGGATCATGCTTATCTCCGCTTCTCTATTCAATTTATACAAACGACCTCCCTACATTAGGACCAGTAAAACTGGCTCTTTTTGCTGATGACACTCTCCTATACGCCAGCAACCGGAACTATAAATACGCAGTTATGGCGCTTCAACGTTAGCTGAATACTATGACAGATTGGCTTACCAAATGGAGAATCAAATTAAAAGTCTCACAGACGGTAGCGGTATTATTCGGGCCCCAACACAAAAATTTTGACATGAAACTTACTATCCAAAATCAAACCATCGAATGGAACAAAAATGCAAAATAACTTGGCGTCACGTTCAACCACAACCTAAGTTTCGTTAATCACATCCAAATTACCATCAAAAAGGTGCGTGGTGCCCGGGCGGCACTTTACCATGTCCTAAACCGCAACAGTACGGTCCCACTATCCAACAGACTAACTATCTACAAAATCTATATTAGGCCAATTCTATTATATGCGGCTCCGATTTGGAGACACCTCATTGGTCCATCCACATGGAGCAAAATCGAGGGCTTCCAAAATATGACACTGCGTACCATAACAGGCGCTCACTATCTCGTAAACAACAATAACCTACGAAACTCTACCTCCATTCCCCCTCTAAAGGATGAGGCACTACACC
>WHPZ01586697.1:0-20862 GCA_016617965.1 Macrosiphum rosae | reverse complement strand
GACCATTCAAATATTCAATATGTAATAAGACTCCACGTATATCTAGAATATAGTGAACTCTAGCAGGAAACCAGAAAACTGTTGTATAGACTGGTTGTGTGTTGATTTTGTTTCAAAAATTTCACACAAGCAGCTCTTAGTAGTTCTTCATTATTCATTCTTATGATAATGCAATAGTGAGAGGGTCCGTTTATTTTATATTATAGTATTATAGTTGTGTAACCAGTATATCTAGTATATCTACAACCGTGTATAATATTGACAAGTGACAATACTTGCCAATTAAAATATGTTTTTGTTTATGTTATTTCTTATCAAAGAGGTGTTGATAGATGTTGCCCATATCTATCAGATTACAGATAAGGTTGAAACTTTTAAGTCCAATGACCAATACTAGGGGAATGACACAGTGTGAATTGTAATTTAACTTAGTTACAACATCCTGTATAACATTTAGAGTGTGTGAATATTATTTTTTATTTATTCTTGTTGGAGTTTTTCAGGCTGCAACTTGACTTTTGAAAGTATATTTTAAAATGGCCAACAATACTCTTTACTTTTTTCCAGACATCTCTTATATTTTTGAAGGTGTGTTTAACAACTGAATTAATAATTAAGAATGCTTAAAATACTCTATATGTCTTCAATTACATAAAACGATTGCTTGGTAATATTTAAGGGATTATCCGAAGTACATGCTGCATCTCTGAAAACTCCATCTTACCCCATTAAAATGTTTACTTGTTTGTGACTGAGTATTTACAACATGTTAATAATTATGTTTTGGGAATACAGTCATTAGTCATTACTCATTACCAATAAAATGAGTAATGACCGCATTTGTATTTTACCAAATGCAATCTAAGAGTTATCAATCTAACATAGCAAGTATAAGAATATAAACAACTTTATAATTTTGTCATACACTTCACTACACATCATAGGCAGATGTGATTTTATTATAGTTTTTTTGGAATATAGAGTACGACCTGGATTCAAAATATTTTTTAGTTTTTTACTCTATCTTCTACAAAATAGAATGGAAAATATTATTTTACTACTTTTTAAAACTTATTTTTCAATAACGTGTTTTCTTCATACACTTGCTTGCAAGTTTCAGCATATAATATCTAATCTAGTTATATTGAATTTATCGTAACACAGATTAATTTTTATTTATTTCTATTAGACTTTGCTTAAGTTTCGGAATCAATTTAAACAGCTTTAAATAAATAAGACTGAAAACCATTTCAAGTTATTTTGATGTATTTAGTTGAATTCTAAATTTATAATAATTGGTCAATTCATTCAAATATTAACAACATAGAATTCAAACTTTTGAATACAAATTGGTTATGTTGTCTATTTGCAACACAGAGATTACACATACAGGTGTGACTTCCACTTAAAGAAATTATTATTTTCTTTTGATTTTTAAAATGAATTGTATTATTTTATTCATGGTTAATAATATTGTGTTATAGTAGGTTTATTTTATATATTTTGCATAATATAACAACAGCACAATTGATTAGCTCTCATTTAGTCAAATGAGGTCAGCTCATCCACGTTTTATTTGGAAAAATATTAAATATCTTAATTTATTAAATGTAAATAAGAATTTTTTGAGTGATTTGAGGTACAACAATATGAAGGCAAGATTATTATTTAGAGCATATCAAAGGCTTTTTTTAATATATTAATTACAAAGCAAGTTATATGCATTTTAAAACTAATTTTAATATGTTTACAACTTGATTTAGAATTTAAATATCAATAAAGGCTCTAAGATACCCTAGATAATCTTACTTTTAAATTTTATAATAAATCAACTCAATTTAGTTTTAAAAATAACAGAGTAATATTGATTATTGTGAACATATAATTTGCTATGTTGTACGTTTGTAATTCGGAGAAAACACATGCGGGTGTGGAGTCATTTTAATGACTTATCAGAAAAAAAAACTATTTTTATGAACCTCCTAGAGTACTTAGAAAGATAATACATTTTTTTTTTAAATTTCTATTATTTCCAATAAAGTAATTTTTACCTAATATTTATATATATATATATATATATATATATACACACATAATATTTTACAATTGCTCGGGCCTTGGTTAAAATAAATATATGAATATGGACGCACTATAAAAATATGCGCAATAACAGGGTATTATTTTACACGACTCGTTGTTATTGATAGTATTAGCAAATACCAGTGTTAAGAACTAAGAGGTGAAGGTATCTAGGTATCTAAGCCTATCTAACCATGATTATTATTTATATTCACAGACTTCCGTGTTACAAATTGTAATAATATTGAACATTGTATACTAGAAGTCTAGGTTTACATCATATTATTTGTATCAACACTTATCTATAAGTAATAAATTTAATTATTTGTGATAAAATATATTTTTTTAAGTGATAACGGATCTGCAGTATGGTATATATTATATTAGGTCAACACTCATCCAACCATAGAAGGTGTCTCCTCTCCCCTAGGTGGTCTATTTTTGTCCTCGGAGGGATTGTGATCCTCGCCCAAAACAGAGAGGCCTGTGGGACACCACCTCGAATTATGCATTCGGAGACGGCATGCGTAAGACACTATTACTTGTCACACATGATACTTTAACTAGCAAGGTTACAAACAATATAGTACTTCATAAATTTAAAAAACAAAAAACAAATAATCAGGAACTTCAGAAAGCTAACTTAAAAACCAAAGAATTTGAATGACTTTTTTCACCACCGTTCTAACTCATTAATATATCTTTATAAGTTCTAAAACAAAAAAAAATTCATCCCCTGCTAAAGTAACTTGTACATCAAAAAATAAGGTAAGTGATAACACGAATCTTCTCAACTATCGCGATCGTTTCGTCTCAAGTTTACTCCTTAACCTGTTCTTAATATACTTTAAAGTTGAAAAAAGGTAGGTACACTACAGGAGGCGAGCCCACCTCGAAAATTACCGGCACCCTGCTGGTCCAGTCCGTGCCTGGTATTAATCTTTGATTTATGTGTATTAAGAGGATGATACACCTACATATGTGGTCTCCATTTAGCTAATGTAAAACATAGCAAAAACTGTTTTGAGCAGGGCAACTGGTTGGGAATCTTCTATTAAAATTTTAAGTATTAGCTATGAAAATTTCTCATGGCTATAAATGGCTCAAAAATCTTACCTTGTATGGAAAATGGTCATTTGGTGAAAATTTTGAGTGTCTGCGGTAATTAGTTTTTGAAATACAACAAAATATCAAAAATAAATAGATGAAAATTCGTTATTTACCGGTGAATATGCAAAATAGTAAAAATTTTAAATTCCAACACTCATTAAAAAATAATGTTACCTACTTTCAGGTAAACTTTTTTTGTTCAAGATGAAAAATGTATGGGGAATCTTCTATTAAAATGTTTAATGTTAACTATGAGATTAAATATTTCATTGTGAATACAATATACTTCTCTCAGAATCTAAAATTTGGTGAAAATGTCAAGTATTTGCGGTTATTGGTTTTTTTTTTCTAATTCCAGTATTAGGAAGTTATCAGGAATCTCAAACATTTTCAACATTTGGTATAAACATTAAATTTTTTAGAAATTTTTAAATACAAAATAATTAGCAAAATTTCGTAATTATGATGAATTTTGTAAAAATAGAACTAAAAAAAACAATAATGAAAAAAAAAATTGTGACTATATTTTTGATTTTTATAAATTACTCAAATAAAAATTAAGAGGAACCTTGTATTAAGTCAAAAAAATTATAATGTCAATATACAGCTGTGTCAATATATTTTGAAAATATACCAGAATATATATATATATATATAATATAGAAAATGGGAATGTTTACGTTTAGTGAAAATCTCATAAAAATGCAGTTAATCATTTTTTAATTACAACAAAATAATAAAATCACACTTTATCTAATAATTCCCATTTTTTTTTTGATTTTTCCTTTTCATTAAGAAAAGCACAGATAATTTTTAACTTTAGCCCACTCCCCACCCCTCTAAAGTACCAACATGAATATACATCATCTTGAAGCATTTATACTGCTCTAAAAAGTGATTAGAGACACAAAAATAAAAATATATATAAAACCAGTTATTATTGTATAAACACTGGCACAATGCTCTAAATTGCCGATAGGAATATTCTTGGGAAACATTTTAGGATAAATTAAATTTTTAAACATAATATGAAAAATTTAATTTTTTTCTAGTATTGAATTTGTGATATGTTAAATTTAAAATTTCGATAATTCAATGATAAATAAATATATTATAAAGAAAAACTAAATAATTATATCAATAATAATATTCAAATTTTAACCAATTTTCAATTTTTTTTTAGTAGGTATTTACTAATTATTTCAAAACTGTGAATTTTTTACTTTAACCTCCCAAAAGTACCAACTAGATCATTTGCTACAAGAAAACTCCATCAAAGCATTTAATCAACTAGAAAGTGTCTAGAGACAAAAAAAAATTAAAGAAACACATATTGTTGAAAATTCAAAATATTCATCTGAATCTTAAAATCTTGAAATCAACTACTTATAAACACAACCAAAATGATTACCTAGTTCTATAATTTTAACTTATAATTTCTGAACATATTTTTAATGCGTAAGCATATAAAGTGAAATTCCAATCTGAATGATATTGGATTTAAGTCAGCTTATAAGCATTTGTTGATATAAAAGAAATTTTCTTAACTAAAATAAAATGGAAAACAATTTATTTTAACACAGGCGAAGTTGGGTATACAGCTAGTCATATACGTATACAATTATAATTATTTTCTGATAACATACTATCATGATTATTTAAAATAAGTTACTAATACTTAGTGCACCAATAAAAATTAAAAATGGACATTCCATACATTTATTAAATTTAAAAATGAGCTATAAAGAATTTGTTTCAGACAACACTTCATCAAAATAATGTTGACATAGTTTAATTGATAAAAAAACTATAGCCATTAAGTGTTGCTTGATATAATAAATTGGGTTAGGTTCATTATGATACTAAATAAACTAATCACCAAATCAAAATAATTATAGAAAATTACTTAGTTAAGCAAAGAGCAATTATGTTTGGCGTTTGGAGTTATTTCATTACTTTTAATTATCTACTAGTAGAGTAAATTAAAACTTAAACATTTTAAAAGCAATTTTCGAAATTGCTATCATAAATTAACTAAAACCTTATTAGAAATAAAATTCCTAAATATATATATATATGTATAGATATATTATGTATGTTTTTAAACTAACTGTCAATCTAATAAATTCTTTATTATAAACTCGAAAATAAATTAAAATCAGTTTTATGAATCATACATTTAATAAATTAGGTAGAATGTTAAATTAAAATGATTTATATTAAATTTTTCTTAATCGCACATAAATAATCAATCTATTTTAAAATGTTTAAAGTTACACATGGCTATCAGAATTCAAAAACTTAAAATTACCTATTTAATAAAATACTTCAAATGGTAAAAATATTTAATAATACTCACTTTTTCTAAGGTGGCAACAAAACGTCGTTGTTTGCGAGTTTGATTTTGATATTCTACTTGCCCATCTAATTTTAAAAATGATGAAGGATCTGTTGAATTATCTGACAAAGGTGAAGTCATAGGCTCAGTTCTATTGTCAATTCGATCACATGTGAATGGTACTTGATGAACAATTGCAACATCATCAGCCATATTATCAACCATATCACTAAGTGTATCTTTTTTCACTGAAAATAAAGAAATTGATAAAATAAATCAATTACATGAATTCCAGTTTATTAAATTTTACTACAGGGCTATTAGCTAACATAATGGAATTTATCAGTTGCTAGTAGATAGAAAAATTATTTAAGAAAAACACTACTCATGTATTATGTAGGTTAAATAGCTAATAAATGATAAATAATCATGATTGATGATTTAGGAAACAAATAAAATTGCTGTTAATGATTTTATGGTTATATTGCGTAAAAAAAAATTATATTTATTATTTTTATACTTTTTATTGAACTATCCGATATGAGTATCAAAGAATACTTGGCTGCTTGGTATGCTGCGTGTACATTATTGATTTTTGGATTAACACCTACTTGAGAACCACCTATAAAACATAGTTAAAATTAAACATAAATTTAAATCTTCCCAATGACATAGGTAATGCATAGAAAAATTTAAAGAAAAAATATTTTATAAAAATTAAAATAAAAAATTTACTTGTGCTTTTATGAAAATTTATTCAAATACCTAAAAATAGTCGAGCATCTACTGTTGGATACATTTCCAATAGTCGATTAGCTACCATTGCAGCAGGATCATTTCGGTCAACCACACATATTAATACTTCATACTGTAAATTATTATTACCATAATATACTCTAAATTATACAAAACAACTTACATCACATTATAATGAAAGATAATATTACCGTTGGGTATTCCATTTGAAAGTAAGAGCTTAAGTTGACAAATAGATTTGGATCCACACCCAATAATGGTTTCAATATACTAACACCCGGATACTGTTTTTTGTTATTTCTCGGCAAACCATGTTCTAAAGACACTAGAGATGGTATCAACTGTACAGTTGATTCTGGTTTGGGTTTTCTGTATAGTTTGAACTTCCTATTAATGGAAATATAATAAGATTAAAGGTGGTACTTCTAAACGTACAATAATTGATAATTGTATGTTAATGGTTACATTATCAATTAAAATATATACACATAATTTATAATAGTTACCCATAACATATTGCACTTATGTGCACCAACCAATAACCGCACCAGAATATGAGCAGCCCGCAAGCCAATAGTATGTCATAATCGACAAACATTGGCGGTGGTATCAGTTGCATCGTTAGTTCTACCGCTTCTCCTTGCTATTGTATCCATCTACAGGTAATATCCTCTTCTAGCACTGGAACACCTAGGCACAACTCCACTTTCACATAACAATTTAAGACACAGCGTAGCTGCTATCTGGTTTATTGGAGTTGGGTGTATTATCGTCGTCGGCAATGGGTCACCGCGAAACGAAAAAACACCGAAGGAATGCAACACACTTTGGCGGTAAAACGGTCGTTGGTCGGTCAGGCGCTCGCTGCTAGCTGTCGGCGAATGACAATTGAAATCGCCTCACGGCGTAACGAAAACAACAGCCAGCCGTAAACACATTTCGTACGGCAGCGGTGATTACGTAACATCTTTATTATCAGCTAATGTGTCTTATCGAAAGGCGAAACGTGTGCGGTGTCATTGGTAAGTGAGTATAAATGTAACATGACGCCTCACGTACGATGTACAATACTATGTACTATATACATACGTGCAATGTATCGTATGTACACTATAGACTGCGTGAGCAATAATCGAACGATATTGTTGCATAATGCGTGCCTCAAGTCTGATAAGCATTACCCATTAATTATCATTATTATTATTGTTGTTATAAATTACACGTCCGCGTGATAGTAGCGAGAGGGGCACGGTGTTGGCACTAAATAGATTACAGATTCCCGTCACTGACGGCAGCAGCTGCTGCAGCCTCGTAAATACCATTCTGGTTGGCCGCTATCGTATACCAAAACTCTGATGATGTTCAACAATATATTGTTATTATCAAGTCGGGCGATCGAATGATAACGTTGTCTCCGGAGATCATCATCATAATGTCGATATCACAGATAGGTGTTGTTGTTATTTAATATTTATTTCGTCGCCAATAAATAAAACGTGCGATTCCCGTGCCTATAATACTATCTACAGAAAAATGCGCTGAAAGTATTTACGTAGGTATGTACTGTGAGCGTTGTATAATGCGATTAAAAAAACTCGTTTACAGGCCCTCGTCGACGTTAGCGGACCTGTGCTGTGAATCGATTTAATTAGGGAACTTGCGCGCGCGCGCGTAGGTATATTCGTGTGTGTGTTATATATTATTATAATAAGTGTGTGCAGTACACTATTATTATACACGCGATGCACGTGAGTTGGGAGGAAAATTAATCAAAAATCGACGTCGGCGTACCGGAACGAGGACGAATAATGTATATTATTATTATTATTACCGTCCGGCACGGCTAATTTCACAAAAAGCTTTGGCCCTTTATACTTTGCGTACCTAATTTAGTATTTACGCTGACCGCATGACTGCAGTAATGACTAACGATGGTATTCACTTCGGTATTCACGGAGTCATTACAATATTTTACATGGGCACTGGACAATATTTTAATAGAGAAATTCGCCAGTGATCATCCATTTATTTCCTTGTTATTACCAAATCACATGGGTAAAACTAAAAAATGTTATCGAGACTGGCCAAATGATAAACAAAAAAAATATTCTTACCTATAAAAATTACAAAACAAGTTTTTTATTCAAATTTTAAATTGTATTAAGTCAGTATGTTATCTAGTCATGGCCTGACCCTTAGTTAACTTTGCCAATTCAACTACCCAGTGAGAAGCCGAGAAGGATGGTTAGGGGTTAAGGGGGCTACAGGTCTACAGCACCTCCAATCACTATATTAAATTGTACAATTTTTTTTAACTATTCAGCTTTGCAAACTTGAAACATTAAAATATATAGAGTTTTAACTTTTAACTAGGGCCTTGCACCCAAATTAACCGGAACCCACAACAACCCTAGAAACCTTTAAAAAATCAAACACCCAAAACCCATATAACCCGAATGATTCTGTTTTCAAAACACCCGAATTATCCAAAACCCGAATAATTTTGTTTTTTACAATCTTATGGGATACTTTTATCATTTTGAATGTATTTCTTGTGGTGAGTTCGATTCTGTAGTTAGTTCTTTAATAGTAATAATAAATTAACAGGAATAATTTTACAATCAATCGTAGGTAAATTCAATAATTATTTTCTTGAAAATAAAATTAATAATTGATTCTTAATATCCAAATAATATAATAATATAAAATAGTATATAAAATAAATGCAAAATTTGGCCAATAGCAATATAAAATATAAACATGTCTCAACAAAACTGAACAACGTAGTGACCAAAATACCAAATACTAATAACTAATAGTATTTACTATCTATAATTAATAGTTAATACCTATACCTAACCTATACAGTATTATTTTCCAGCCAACTTCCCAAGCGGTATTATTATAATTTAGTAAGGAATATCGTAATTCATTTCTATACCAGTTTTCCGAAAATCGCAAAATCATAATTTATATTTTATTTCTCTAAGGCTCAGAGCCCCAGACCTCTATTGCCTGTTTTAATCATTTTAGTTAACTTATATCTGTCGACTTGGCAAGTGGAAAATAAATAGGTACCTAATTAATTTCCCTTTGTCTTAGTTAATAAGTACATTAATAAACCGAGTTTTGTATAAATAAATGTTCGCATTAGGAATTTTTATTTTATTACAAATAATATAAATCATTTTTGTTTTACATTATTTTTGCTGCTTGACAATTTTCGGGGGCTCAGCCTTCAAAAGTTGTGTTTTTTCAAGACTACTGAACACCAGTATTAACTAATATTAGCCCGATTAATAATGGTTATGAAAACCCGAACGTTTGTTTACATTTTTTATTCCGGTGTTTGAATACTCGATTACATTCAGCCTCCGAAACCCGAATAAATGATTCGGATGCTAAGCCCTGATTTTAACAAAAGTAGATGAACCATAAACATATAATATTATTATTATCACATTATTGCATTTTTTTGAATGTTTAACTCGAGGTTTAACGTTAGTTGAAATGTCATGAAACTGATGAAACCACAAGATATTGTTTATTCACATAGTCCGCTCATCTAGACTTTTAATACTAGAAACTTATTAGCTAGTTCCCTAATAATTATTAACCTAAATAGTCGTTCGATATTTGATTTTTATATTTAAGTACCTACTTTAAAATGTATACTCTGAAAAATAGTCAGCTTTATAAAATGAAATTAAAAATATATTTTGTCATTTAAAAAAAAAAAAAATAATTAAAATAATGATATGTACCTACCTAATATAAAATAGTTATTACCATAATACCATGTATTTACTATCTTTCTGTTTACAATAACTAATATATTAACTATTAAGTGTACTATACTACTATTACATAATATACTACGATAATAATTTATATAATGAAAAAAAATGTGTTAAAGTATAATATCCAGGGCTTGCAAATGTTATATTTGACAAAAAAACGATTGAAATTTGTAAACGTAATTATAACGGAGATCGATAATCAAAAATAATTGAATACCGCAAAACAAAACATAACGATTAACAAAATATAATACATATCATTAAATAAAACATAACGCAAAACGTAATTTATAGAATATCATTTAACGAAAAATAACGCAAAACGAAATATTTTATAATCCATTTATTTAAAAGTCTATTGGATTCTCAGAAACATTTATTTCAATATTTCATGCAAACAATCTAGAATTGATTATATCCGGACCATTACCTACGCGCATTAGTTATTATTTTTAAATTTAATAGGTGTTAACACTATTTTAAATAACGATAAACCCAAATCTTGGATAACGTTTTAATTATGAATAACGATAAACACAAAAATTGCAAAATCGGGGTTACACACTACATTATATAGTTTTATATAAAATTTTATATACACCATAGGTGGCCAGCAAAAAGAAACCGCATTGCCCGCACTATAGAATAAAAAAATATATGAAAGCTAAAATAAAAGTTTTCGATATACGAATGTTAGGGAAAAATAATTTAGATATAGGCGTACCTATACCTATATTTCTACAATATTATAATAATAATTGACTGATCGTTGTTATAGATAAAATATCAAATGTAGTAACTAATAAAAGTAAAACGAGAAAATAACATATTAACATCATGAATTATGTCAGATTAAAGTATTCTATTAGTAGTTACTAGTTAGTACTTATTTTCGTGATGTCTATAAGGTGACAGCGGCTTTGGTCGGCCGAAAAAGACTTTATCAGGATAACAAAAGGGAGATTATAATATGATGTAAGTATAAGCATGTCCATATACTATCCATCTGCATCCCTCTGTATTTTATATTTTAACCCTTTGTGGACTGGCGGAACTTTTAAGTCTAAGACAAAATAAAATAAATTAGTATACAATTACATACTAGTATGTAACAGTTGTTTTTACGTAACTGGACTTCTATGTCATATATGGCTATATTCTACCAGAAAAAAAATGTTAGTTATCATAGTAAAAACACATTTTTTAAAAATAATAGATATCCTGTTTTAAGATATAGGAAAAAATTCGACATGCTGTTGTCATCGCCATCGTTTACACACAAGCCAAGCACTAAAGGATGACAGCTTCTAATCTTCAAGTGGGCTTTTCATGATGTATATATTGTTGTTTCTCTTTTAATCCAATAAATTATGCTGCATAGGGGTAAGTTTTACGAAAGTATTGTAAGCCCCTATACTTCAGTTAGCCCCCCCCCCCCACGAAAAAGGTATCTCAAACTGGAGAGTTTGACAGATGACTTTGAAGACATAAGATTACTTAACCGTCTTTGGGATTTTTAGAAAATCCATTTTTTTATGTTATTGAAAATGGATTAACAATACTAACAATACCAAAAATGCATAACCTATTGTTTAGGCAGTAGCTGTAGCAGTAGCTGATATAACAGGCAACAGCAAGTTTAATTAGAAATAAATATTCAAAATCTAAATATGAAACTAAAAACTGAATATTCATTTTCAACAACATTATATAATACAATATACTTGTGAATCCACTATGACAATTATCAAATCCAAATATTGTTTCCCAATTTTAACGGATGCTCACAAACTGTCCTTATAGGGTATTATATAAACTTCAAGTCTTCAAAAACCTCAAGGAAAAAAGTTGGGCAAGTGAGTGCCGCTCTGCTGTAAGTACTCATGTGGATCAATTACTGTAATGGATGATTAAAAATTTGAATTCAATGATATAATATCATTATATACGAAAAACAATTCTGAACAGAGATGGTCTATCACTCAGCGTATATAATAATAATATTTTTAAATCAAAATAACTAAAATCGTTATTCTATGTTTAAATGTCGAATTTCTTCAAAATTTGAACTTAAAAAACCTATAAAAAACCCTAGGCTTATATATATATATATGTTTAGATTTGTTGGTTAAATTATATACTATACTTATGAAACCTTGTTTTAAATTTTCATTCCTTAGCTATAAAACTGAACATTTCATAAATTTGTATCTACAAAATAATTTGCAAATTGTCGAGATTTTGATAAATTTTGTCAAATTTTGAACATTAAATCCTTATAACAATAAAAATTGTGTGTATATACTATGTACCTATCTTTAATATTTTTTACTGTTATTAATTATTATAACAACTTGTGAAGAACATTGTATTACATTTTATTCAAAATATTTTTTTAAATTGTATCATGTAGGTATATAAAATGATAATATAAACATTTGGTGAATATGTCTATAGTATCTATACGCCATTATAAGGTTATTCGTATTTAAATAGGTACAACAAACACTCATACAAATCGACAAAACCGAGTTTATTATTTACTCGTTTTATAATTCAAATTAATGTATATATTAGAAATATTTATGAAGGTACCTAGTTTAAACTTGAAGCGTTAAAACAAAAAAAAATTAACGAAAACCTGTGTTTGCTTATATATTCCTGACATACGGGAAATAGTTACTATACCTATAGTTATATAAAGACATAATGTACCAAACTGTCCAAACTACAAACTAGTATTTACAATTAAATAAAAAAATAAATATTTAAATTGTTTTTTATATTTATTATGATTCATGCATTTATTTCCGCTAAATTCACCTTGAATCCTAAATTCCTAAACTAACCTCGAATCTTTAAATGTCATACACTCATACCCATGTTAGATTCAACATTATTTTTTTATATATTGTTGAAATATTGAGATACTTAAATAAGAGTTAAGAGGACATCACTATTGTCCCTCTTCCAAACGTTCAACAAAGCAAATTTGTGTTCTGCAGAACCAATTTTATGTTTCTCCTTAATAAGTTTTAATTTTTAGTGTGTATTGATGTATTATTGAATTTGAAGATAAGATCATTATGCCATTATATTATAGTAGACATTTACATTTTTAAGCGAGTTATCAGCATTTTCAATTGTAATATTTTAAATACCTACCTACCTCACAACTTGGTTAAAACATTAAATGTTGAGTAATTTTTATAATATAATGTAATATTGTCATGATATTAACTTCAAGTTTGATTATAGGTCAATGCAGTCTAATATTTTAAGCTAACAACACAAAAAGTTAGTTCTACTGAATGAAAATTTGCAATGATTTTTGTAAAACGGTGACAACAGTGTTATTATAAGTCTCATACAAATTATTTCAGATACCTTAGTATATACCTTTCAGATTCCTCAGGTACTTAGGAATTTTTTGCGCATATTGAATATCGAACATAATAATATTAGGTGCAAATAAAACTCTAGGTACATAAAAACATGAAGGTATTATATTATGGTATTATAATAAATTAATATCAATAATAGTGAAGATTATACCGGCACTTTTTATTTATTATCCTAATTTATAGTTATTTTTATGGTATAATATTAAATTATGAGATAGGCACGTATAATATACTAAGATTAGAACTAATAATTTAACTATACATATATGAAAATATTTCATATATATTTTATGATTTAATACTTATTAGTTGGGTAATATTTAATGCTTGGGCAATAAAAAAAACCGTAAATAATAAATATAGGTACCGCCTATACCGTAATATTTATTCTTAAATTATGTATACTAAAATGTATAAAGTATAATTAATATACATTAGTATCTCTAAATGTCCAACTAACTTATAAGTTATAATTTGAAATAATTCAACAGTTTTAATATTGTAAAAATTAAATTGTAATCTAATTTGATTACAAATAACTTTATGTACGAGTAGGCAGTGTTGGGAATTATCTAGATAAATTATCTAGGTGAAGTAAAAAGGTGTAAATATAGGTTCATGATTGAGAGTACTACCATGGTGAGAAGGATAACCCCCCGATCCCCCACGCATCCCGTCATTTTCGGAGGTTTTTTGAAATAAATTATCTTTTAAAGTATCTAGTTAATTATGTTACGATTTATCCAATGTTTAGCTTAGATAAAAAATGTGCTTATCTAGACAAAAACCCTTACAAAATTATAAAACCAATGTTACTAAAATTCTAATATAATATAAATTATTTATAAAATTAGAAGAATATATTTCTTGTTATTATTGCCAGCGACGGTATTACGATAATACCAGAACCTGCATGCGGGCTTGCACTATACATCGTTCTCTACTAGCCATAATGAGCATATTACAATATTTATTAATTAAGGACAGGTTCATTTCCCCATCCATTTAAAAAATTAATTAAAATGAACTTCGTAGAACTGTATTTTAAAGGCTCAATTATAAATATTATGTCATTATATTGATATAAATCTAATATAACAAAAATACTAAAAAACAATAAAAATAAGTGTAAAAAAATTATATTTATCTAGATAAATGTATTCAGTATTGTTGTATTTATCTTTATCTAGGTAAATTACATTTATGTTATCTTTATTTTCATCTAGATAATATTTTTTTTAAATTATCTTATCTTATCTAGATAGTTTTTTAGTTATCTATTCCCAACACTGCGAGTAGGTGTATGTCGTATTTATAAATTAGAAAACTGGAGAAGTCACTCTGCTGTATAGTAGTTTAAAGTGTTCTTCATAATTCAGTAGGTTAGTAGGTCACTAATGGATATATTACATTTTGAACTCAATAATGAATACTAAAAACAATCTGAACAGAGATGTGTATCAAATTCCTCTCTATTTCTAAAGATATTTTATAATTTATAGGTACCTATGTAATACTCTTATAGTAATACACTAATAAGGTAACTAAAACTATTTTTGCCCAAACCATCGAGTACTGATATTATATAATAATTATCAAAACACTATTATATTATTGTTATTAACTTATAAGTTAATAATTTAATATACTGGTGTAGGTAAAGTAAAAAGGTGTAAATATAGGTTCATGATTGAAGCGTACTACCATCATGGTGAGAAGGATAACCCCCCGTCCCGTAAGTTTTTAGACGAGACAATTTTTCTGAAATGACTTTTTTGATCAAGTTCAGATTTAAAGATCATCAATCACAAAATAAGTACCTACGCTCAAAATCTAAAAATCATTACCTTGTTCAGCTTTGAATGATGCGTATTATACTTTATATCACTCTTAAGTAGTCATGACTCATACCATAGGCCCTAGATTAAATATCAAGTGTTATTTTAACTTATATGCTTATAGTGCTTATACGAATCGTCAGAACAATATATTTAGACATTTTCTGAATGACTGAATGATAAATTGCCACTCATCGTTTGTGTAATATTCGTAATCAAATTATCAAATTATGTTACCTTTATAATTGTATATAATTATAGTTTGTAAATTTGTAATACAAGTTCAACAAAATAATAAAAATTAAGTTAAAAACAAAAAAAAATACTCACCCGAATGAACCATATTATTGTATTATCTTTTGGTAATGCATAGGACGTGCTACCTTTGGTATTTACGATTTTCAGCTGATAACGTTTTGCAAGTGAATGCACTAAAGTAGTAGTAATAGTAGTAGTCACTGCACTAAATATGCTGAATTGGAATAGTGCACCGGATTGTGTATTTGTGTTACACCTTGTAACAGTATTGCGCACACTTAACGCAGCTGCTATTGCTGCTGTAATCAGTCGGATAGGTATGTTATTATTTGTTATGTATATATTGCAAGTCGTTTACAAATAGTAATAGATAAATCATAAACATCTTTTAGCCATAAAAATATTGTAATAAGTGTAAATTATATTTATTACTTATTAGTTATGGGTTTTGATATCAATTCATATAAAAATCATATTTTTATATTTTTTGTCATATTGTCATGTCTTCATATTTTCTTTATTTCAAATTTGAATTGCCATGCAAAGTCTGTCAATGTGTATGTATATATATTTGTAAAATGTATGTCGGATGTGTATACTTATATAATATTCAGTATTATATAATACAATATAGTATTACCTACATAGATAGTTACTAGTTGGGTGGATACCTAATATTATTAGGCATATTGTTCTTATATTATATTATATTATGTATTAATATATTATTTATAATGACTCTTATGTCCAATATGCGTGATAAATAAATAGAATATAAGTAACAAAATGTATATTGTACATTGCAAAATCATTAATCAACTATCAACATACCACATCCGAATATTTATTGCATGGCTTTGTTGTAATATCTATTAATAGATATACAGAGAACAATACGAAATAATAAAATATTAAATACCTGCGTGGTACGTAATGATTAATACCTATATTATATTAATTAAATAATTAAAAAATATATAGTTATTTACCTATTATTATATTATCAAATAATAAATAATGATACCAATATAGTAACTTCAACTCTAATAAATAATAATATATAATATTTATGTATTAGTATGTATACATATTAATTATTATACCTGTCAATAATATTCACTTTATATCTATATATTACTTAAAAAACACTTGGTTGAGTATGAATATTACAAATAAACACGTTATTTTTATTATATTGAACTTACATATTGTTGTTAAATTATTGTGTACATATTTCTACGAAACTATATTATATTTATAGTATTCACAGTTCAAACTCACTGTTGTGAAATAAATTGTTTAATATTTAATAATTTTCTTATTGCATATTTTATATGAAGCCCGGCTCGATGATTCGTCATTGTGGTGCATATAGTCCGACACAATAGAGGGGTGGGACAATGGGATTGATTTATACATTCAGTTTTCACCGATTTTCAATCAGACTGCCAAGTGTGCATCATTAAAATCCATATACTTACGACTTATACATAATATTTCTAAAAAATTAAGTTTAATATTTTTTATAGATTTTATTTTATACGATTATAATAATATTATAACAATTTTATTTGTTTTATTAAATGTGTTGTTAAATCAAAGCCAAGAGTTCATACGCATTTTTCTAGTCAACTAAGACATAACTTAATTTCCACTCCAATTCTATTAATATTATATTATATAGTATTTGTTTAAGCACATTTTATAGGCAAAAGTAACATAATATAATTAGTTAGATATTTTGTGATACATATTATTTGAACTTTGAAGTGCCATGCATAAAAGGAAAATTATGAGCACTCTTAAAACTTATCGAAATAGTGCCCCTATTGATCACATCATATTCACATGAATGATGCATATTATGGTTAGTAATTAATTCATTTCCATTTCCTTGTCATAAGTTTGTTTCGTATTTTAATTTGCAAGTGGAAATAGAGTGTCCTAATTAAATTACTTAAGGTTTTGATCATCGAATCCATATAATATAATGTCTCCTCACCTAACCTAACCGGTTACCTTGCACCAGTGTAGTTTATGTATTATTACTTGTTAGGTATAATATTGTGTATTATACTATACGTAGGTATATCAATAACCTGTTTTGACCATTATTCTGAACAGTTTTTAATAACTGCAGATAATATTTTACTATATAAACTGTTAATGACTGAACATCATGCATTAGTGCATTACCTATATATTAGATCATTAACACTGAAATAAAACCAAAGTTCCATCATTATATTATTATATGTTACATTATATAGGTAGGTACCTTCTATTTAATAATAAAAAAGTGTGGTAATAATGGCAAGAACAGAATAGCCTTTACTTTCATATAGTCTATACGATTCGAGTCAAAACAAAAACAATTAAATGATACAGATAAATCTATAACCTCCGAAAAATTCACTTTTTAGTTTTTACCTTAACTTTGAAGCATCAACTAAATTGTTCGTATATACTTAACTTAGTCATCAAGTAGGCAATATAATACATTTAAAGTTAGGGCGTCATAAATGTATTTCAGTAACTACGTGGGTTAAGTACAGAAACGTAGAATTTGTATGTCCTCCTTATATATTTTAGACGATACGGTTCAATTTTATTTATGTATTGATTTTAAAGGTAGGTATCATCTTTTACAATTTGTAATATGATATTATGTCAGTTTTTAGTGATGGTTCAAATATTTCACGTCTTCTTTCGGAATTAATGTCCTTGTATTTATAACAAGTACCTACAAACTTAAAAACTTAAAATAATATATCGTTTATTTTAGTTTGTAATATTTATAATTATTATAATGTTTATAAAAATTTACAAGAATACCGTAAAATATTAGTCTGATGAATAAATAACTAAGGAGATAAAATATGCTTATTGCCTCATTTATTATTGTCCAATACTTAATTTAAATTTGTTTGTTTAATTTTTTTTTTTTTTAGATTCTGAGTGAAACGATGAATGTATTGATTTTACAATGATGTGTGTTTTTTTTATTTTTGTGTCTGTGTACGATAAGTAGTCGAAATAATGCTTCGATTTTAAACTTAAGTATCTTGTTCGATGGGAAAGTGAATATCGTTGGTGCATTGGGGAGGTCAAAATGTAAAATTCCCTACAGTTTTCAAAAGCGCAAGAAAAACAAAAGAAAAATTAAGGAAAAACGGGAATTTTTACGCAAAATCGGTTTTTGACAAAATCGATTTTGGCTTTTGGTGTAACTGTAAAATAAATGATCGTAAATACATGAAATTTTCACTGGTTGATTATATTTGCATTTTCTATACACGATAAAATTTTCAAAATATTATGATTTGTTTTGAAACATTTTAATTTTAAATTTTTTTTTAGTTTTTTTTCTAAAAATATCAATAAAATTTTATTTGTTGGTCAAAAATTAACAAAATATGGAAAAATCAAAAAAATTAGCACATTATTTTGAGATAAGAATTCTTAAAAATTTTTCTTTTTATATCTAAGATTTGAAAATGTAATAAAAGATTACTCATAAGTTTGTCTACTTGTATCGATAAAAAAAACTCTACCGGAAAGTCAAATTAAATTTTTATGAGCGTTTTGAAGTTCATAATTTTACAATATTGGATATTCACTCGATTTCACATGTAGCGATTTCCTTATTTTGTTGTAATTCAAAAACGAATAACTGTAGATACATGGATATTGCACTGAATGTATATATTAGTATTTCCTATACACCATTCAATTTTGAAAATATTTCGACTTGATTTGAGATGTTTACAGACAATTAACTTCATATTTCATATTTTCTATAAATATAAATAAAGTTTTATCTGTTGGGCCAAAAAGTGTAAACATTTAATGCAAGGTTCTTGATATATTTTTACAATATCAGTTGAAAAATATTAAAAATACATAGGCACAATTTTTTTTTATAAGCATTTAAAGATCGCATTTTGACAAAATTTATCAAATTTAAAATTGAATAATTATTTTGTAGTTAAAAATGTATAAAATATTCAACTTTTATATCTAAGGATTAAAAATTTAAAACAAGATTCCACGTAAGTAGTTAATTCTGTTACCAAAAAATCTAAAAAATACAGAAGCACAGTTTATTTTTGTAGTCATTTTAAGTTCGAATTTGGACGACATTGCATAATAAAAAACCTAGAATAACTATTTTAGTTATTTTGTTGTGATTGTATAATATTATTCGTGGGTACTTGAAACTTCTAAAGTACACTATTATTTATGTATGATAGCATCAGGGTTTGTTGATGATGTTTAACGCGTTATAAGTACCTACCTAATGGATATTGTGATATGTTTAATTTGGAATTTATTATAGGTACCTATTATAGGTAAATTTTTTCTTAATACCATAGATATATGTATATAATATGTCTTAAACCTAGACTGACATACCATCTCCGCTCAAAATCGTTTTTCTTATACAATGATATTATAACATTGAATTCAAATTTAATACTATCCATTATACAGTGACCCACTTGTAACCTACTGTACAGCAGAGCACCTTTTTATTAATGTTGGTGTCCCAAGTTACACTCTAAAAGGGGTTACTTGGGACAGTCATATTAAATGTATAGACGTTTCACACGAGACTCATATAAGAGGTATATTGGGACGGTTATTAAAAATTTTTAAAAAAATTTGATTTTATTAAAATAAATGTGTTTTTACTTTTTTTTATTGATTTTATTCAATTTAAAGTAACATTATTGACATTGGGTTAAACTTGGGACATTAATAAAGCATTTTTTAAGTGTCTTATAATAGTTACCCTCAAATTGGTTAAATTTATTTACCTCCAGACCTTATCGCGAACAAATTACTTAAAGGTGATAGCAACGTTTAAATTGTATTAATTTGCTCTAGGATTTGATTTTTTTTTTTACATTTGATGATAAGTAGGTACTTTTAATATTGAAATATATTCGAATGGTATAAAATCAGTCACAAAATCCGGAGTATCCGAATTGGTTCCGAAACGTCCGAATTGGTTCCCGGGTTATTTCAAAAGGTATATATCCGAATTGGTTCCCGGGTTGGCTTAATAAATAATTTATAACAAACATTTTTTAAAAATTCAAATCTTAATTTAAAAACATAAAATAAATATTATAAATACAGGTATATCGTTTTTTTTTTAATTCATGCATTTTTTTATAATTATTATTTTCTCTTATTGAGGCAAAAACTTATAGCAAACATTTTTTAAAAATTCAAATCTACTGATTTCGTCATTTTTATATTTGTCCATTTCT
>WHPZ01586695.1:0-40427 GCA_016617965.1 Macrosiphum rosae | reverse complement strand
CATTATATAGTGTACCTATTCCTATAGATATGATCGCCAGCGCAAACCACAGCGTCTAAGGTACCTATATGTTCAGCAGTGTACGTTTTGCATAAATTTCATAAATTTTATTATAAGATCCAGACGGTATTACCTACATATATTATGCTGTATTGCTCTGTGTAGGTATCTACCGAACGCGATGTTTTGCGGTCCGCGGCGTATCACGTGGATTTGTAGGTATTATAATATTATTGTGTACATAATTTGGTTGAATCGCATTTTAATTTATACTATTACGATAAAATATGCATATCGTATATTAAATAATACTATTCATTATTGTTATAACCGTATATGGTTAACAACGCCGTCGTATACCATATGGCCTGCAACGTGCGTGTTTCGAACTGTTCAGCTGTGTATCACTCGCAAATATAATATAATATTATACCGCTACCACAGATGTGCCTGCGTCGTATTTAAGATTTTGGCGCACACGAGAAACAAAAAGTTGAATTGTGTATTGGTTTTACGACGATAATTCTAAGTTTGGCCTTTGCTGCAGTATAATATTCATATATATTTGAAATGTTGTAATTTTTTTTTTTTTTCGATCAATTCGTGATAAAATGTTTGTTTTCCAATTATTAATAATTACAATTATTAATAATTACAATTATTATAAGTTTAATAACAGCTATTTTAGTAATCTTATATAATTATTGTTAATTATTATTGACTAGGCACTATATTATAATATTATATATGCGATTTGTTATGGCAAAAATTAGTTCTACCTACCCCCTCGGCCCTAATAACTAATATAAAAATAAATTACTATATAATAGCAATATAATTATTACACAATAAATTAACCTTAGAAGCATAGGCTGGCGACTGCAAACCGTCGCCGCTCAGAATCGTTTTTCGTATGCAACGATTTATCATTGAATTCGAATTTAAGTCTTAACACATCCGTCGTTACAGTTATACCTAGTCCACGGCGAGGTACACTCGACGGCTTCTACAGTAAATCAGAGCGACTTTCCCATTTTTCTTTTTTTTTTATTATAATTGTATATACATATAGGTAGGTAGGTACCTATATATTTTTTTTAAAACAGTATAAACAGAACTATGTGTATAAAATGTAAGAAATAATTTGCCACCCTTAAATCGTAATTTATGTTTTTCAGAATCACCCCCATTTCAAATGATGTCTATTGCTCGTGCCAATACACGCAACGCAGCTTAAACGGTATTAATGTATTGTGTTAGAAGATTTATATAGTATATTATAGAATACGAGCAAAACTTTCACGTTTTGATTTCGTTTCTTTAATATATTGTAATTATATACAATGTGGAAGTAGGAGATTAAAACAATTGAACTGTTTACGAGTAGGTATATAATATAGAATACGAAAATCACGCGCGTCCAACCGAGTTTCTTCCACAATAATTATTGACATACGGAAATAACGACGTTATAGCTGTACTTGATAACGTATCTATATTATAATTATATATTGTACATTATTTCGAATGTAAAACCATATCGTTCGCGTGCGTTACTGAAATCGTAAATTCGTAACACAATATAATAATAATATGTATTATAACCTATAAGGTTATTTGTTTTCAGACTGTTACACACACGTCGTGTACCTACACACGCATATTGGTTCTTGCGTTCCCGGGAATTAAATTTTTTTTTTTTTTTTAAATACCTATAATAATTATGTTTGACATTTAAGGTTTATTTATTTATTTTTTTTTTTTTTATAGTCAATATAAATAATGAACACGTTTTTTATGCGAAACAAAATACAGAACGCGTTACGTATTAAAATTTAATAACAAGTTATTTTTTTACGAAGTAGACAAAAAACTTACATAAACCTTATTGTAACATTTATATTTTATTTTTACATGGTATATATTTTATACAGTGGGTATACCTATAGATATTTTTCGGGAAAAATAGCACTAGTCACGAGCCACGACAAATGACGATAAAAAAATAAACAACAGTTACCTATATTTTATCAGCGGAAGAGTGACATGTTATAGCAACAATACTCAATTTAATCGAAATAACTTCAAATACGATTTTTTCTTCTTCTATGATTATTTAAACAGTTACATCTGTCAAACGCTTATTTTTTTTAATGTTTTTTAGTTTGAAAAAAACTAGATTAAATTATTTTATTTCCCAAACTATATTATAACTGTGTTACCTAAATATTTTAACTCGTTAATCATAATAGAATAAATTTACATTATTATAATATCACGTTAAAATTACAGCTTGTTTAAATTCTGTTATTACATGATATAGATATACCGAAAGTTCACATATACGATGCGACGAGCAAATAGGTTTGAAGACAATTCAGTTTACAGTACATATATATATATTATATTATACTACTTACCAAAGGGAATTGTTTCCAAAATATTTAGCATATATATATATATATATAAAGTGTTTAGAGTAAATTATGCTAATTATTAAGGTGAAATTTACAAACAAAGCAACCGACGTCTCAATTAAACTATATATATATCTACCTATAGTGTTTTATCGTAAAATAGTAACGAACGTTTTCAAAACGTACAATGTGTTAATAATAGTTCAGAAATTAATCATATAAATTATCATCTAATAAGTAGGCCATTTATTATCGCATAATATATGGTTTGTCTTTGTTTATCTAATTGTTTTCAAATAAAGGTCATACAATCACGTCTGAGTATACCTACATTATTATATATATGTGTAAAATATAGACATTTTATCGTGTCATTTGATTAACTTTAACTTATAATATAATATGTTATTATATGTTAATAATAGATTTCTATATAAATTATAATTATGTAGGCGACAAAGTTTTGGGGTATTTGATACCACTATTTGATATTAATTCACACAAGTACCTGCCTACAATTTTATAAATCGACGAGTTTAATATTTAATGTGATAAAATTATCGATGTTAATGTATTTTAATTCAGTAGGTCATATACACGCAGCGAATATAAGTAGGCACCTACTTGGCTACTTGGGTCGATGGCGGGACATTCTGTTCGAACAGTTATAGATTATTATTAATAATAATTGTGGACATATAGAATCGTATAATTTGTGATGTTTGATTCGCGCGTAAAGAAATTATTCGATTAGAAAGAGACACGCGCACTCTGCACGTGTGCAATGTAGTCGATGTGGAGTTTTAGAAATCAATTTCGACAACCGTTTTGGTTTACACGTTACCCTCGCCAAAACGTAAATATTCGAACTCGTACAGCACATTTATCCATCGTGACGACGATAATGTGTCAACGCGTATAAATCGATCTAATATTAATGGGTTACGCCGACGATGATCGGTGACGTTGGTGATAAGAGAGGGGGGAAGGGGCTAAACACAATCGACGATCAAAAAATAAATTTCGTTGACATATACCGCTCAAAAAATATCGCGACTTTAAACGCATCGCGCATAATAATAATATATTATAATAATAAACGCACAAAAGGTTTCCGACGTTGCAGCAGCAGCGGTATACCATAGGTGGGTACCTAGGTATAATATACACTGACGGTGCGATATCCAACGTATACAAGCGAATATATAGTTGTGAGCCAAACGAAGAGAAAGTCAAACAATCGACGTTGTACATTATATTGTACACATCATGGACGCGAATAATAAGGTAAACCGAATTAAGTGTTTCCTATTGTCTATTCCATGTACAGCGTGAGTACATGATACGTATTATGATATCATATTATCAAACTGTCCGATAACTATATTATATTATTTAATTCAGGGGCGGCTAAACGGTCGATTTTGGACGACTTTAATCAGATCTCCCCCCCCCCACACACACACACACACTTTGTCAGAAGAACTTATTATTAAACAGATATTATATCCTGTTACCATATATATACATAATATTTCGGATTAAGACAGATTAACCTGTTTGTGTAAAATAGTATTTTCTCACATCAAAGTTGCAAAAGCTGAACACCGAGCTACACTTCTGATGATCGTTCAGAGCAGAATCATCGTTTAGCGATTGGCTACTATATTTCCTAGATAATCAATAAATGGGCAACGGTATACATTGACACGCTATATACTGTATAATGTTTAACTATTTAAAAATGTAATGTGATACACTCAATTTTAGATAACTTTGCACCTTGATTTTATTTTTTATATAATAGCATAGGTATATTTTATTATTTATACTAGTGATAAAGGCTGAAAATAAAAAAAATATTTTTTTTTTAGTAGTCGATACTCGAAGAAAAATATGTTCTCAGTAGATCTTAATGAAAAAAAGTTTGGCCGCCCTTGATATTACATATATATACTGACTTATGTTCCGTACCTATATACATATAGATGAACAGCATATTATGTATACACGCCGGCTTATAGGGTTTAGAATTTTGATACCATATTTATCTCGGCGGGGGTGAAAATAAAACCGAGCGTTTCTTTTGTAAAAGCTCTATTAAATGTGTACTATTTGTATCTAAACTCGCGCGTTTATATATATTTATTTCATCTAAGTACGTATAACCGTGTACGGCGACACGTAATATTGTATTACGATCTCCGCCGCGGAGCTCAGTCCGGCTCTCGTTAACGTTTCGAAACGTCACGAAATCGACTTTCGTCAGCTGGTCGTATTATTATTATTATTATTATTATTGCTACTATATACTATCGTCATGTCACGCGCGCACGTTTAAGTTGCAAATAGTTGTTTTAGGAATCTCGGGACCCCGCGGGGCCCAATCATTCGTTTGAGAGATATTCTGTCACAAACTGCGCGAGATATACATAATTTTTTTTTTTATTCATCCGCAATTGTTTTTATCGATTATTAAATTAAACATTTTATTATATTTTACTTTTTCAGCGATAAAATGATTATTTATCATAATATAGGTTGCATAAGATACCAAATAATTAAGGTTTTTTACTATCTACCCATCATCTTACCAGGATAATATAATATGTCCTTATATAATATAGCGGACGCATTAAGGCGTGATTTCCCTTTGACGCTCACTTTAATATAGATTTTATCATAAATTCTGAGTTACAGATTCATTCGGTTTAATATTTTCGTGGATAATTTTTTAAAGAAGAAATGAAAATTTCAAATTGAATGATGTTTTTATAATTAAGAACCATTGTATTATGTCGCTCATTGTTATACCTATACTACCATTATTCATTATAATTTATATATTATACATTTATACATCATTTTATATTTGAAATGGTAAGGAATATGTATTTCAAAGCAATCTATAGAAAACAAAATAAACACATTTTTGTACACTTGCAAATAAAACGCCATTGCAACAGGTAATTGGGGTTCAACTTCTCATCTGTTATTACATATTATTACTAAAACGAGCTGAACAATGCCAATCACAGCCACCAGAATTTTCATTTCGATTCCTAACCTTTTGGTTTTCATATAAATTTCGGACCATCACTGTTGTCCCTCTTCCTATGTAGTCTGGTAGCTTCGTACCTGTTATTGCGAGAACTCTTCGATACGATCACTTATAATTTATCAATCCTAGACCATAAACCGTAGTCACGTCGGCCGAATCCACGTACAAAAATCATAATACCCTTAAGTCATAAATTATGGAATTAAGAACATGATCCCTGGCTGACTTCCCGAAGAATTAATTTGTACACTAACTTGTTCTCGCTCTAACAGGTGAGAACTTAAACTATTATTTGTTTTAACGAATAAATCGTATATTTATGACTCAAATTCAAACCGATCGGCTTCCCGTATCCATGTAGAAAATCTATATTATTTTTCTTCGTCATCATCGCTGTTTATAGTTATAATCGCCGTGGGTGAACCGCAATTAAACCGCAGAATAAATGAAAAACATTGAAAATAATATAATCAATACATTTATATACTGCGGTTAAACACGCGTATCCGATCGCATATTTTAACGTTGACTAGGTACATATTTCAGTCGGAAGAACATTCGCATATAAAAACATAATATTAAACTTGAGAGGTGCGTTCATTGTAGTTCCTATTCGTATACAAGCGATATATTCAAAAGTGTTATTTAAACGGAGTGCCAAAACCCAATTTTGGATCGAATTGCGTACAAATTTTTAATTGGGTGCAACCGAATTGCATGCCAAAATTGTATATAATGTACAATATGCAAATGTCAAATTTCACTTTCTGCGTTTTCGGACTTGGGATTGTCATCTAACAAAATTTACCTGCAGGTGTGGTTACAAATCGTACATGCACCATAATATCATTATAATATTGTGTAAACATATTATAAATGTATATCAATTATATTAATAATTTCTATAAGGGAATTTTTACGAAATACATTTCAACAAAAATGGGTTTTCTAATTCGTCGACGAATTCAAGCCTCGTCACTCGATTATTTTCATAATATATTTCATTATAGTTACGTGTCTTGTGAAATGTACGACGAAAACGTGTCTGGTTTCGCGCAGGTTTGTCACGTGATCTACCGGCGGCGTATCGCACGACGAGTAACGAAGCCGTATAGCCAATAGCAGCGCGCCTAGCTGCGCGACTTTTTCCAGACTTATTCCGAATGGAGTGTAGTGGTTTGTTTTTTTTTTTAAACGACAGTTTACATAATAATATGGACAATACCTATGCCTACTAATTATAACCGTTTCAGTTATCATTTACGGATGCACCTAAACGCATGACTCTCGCATGATGCTATTCGGTCGTTATGATTTTTAACGTATAATGGCCCTTGAAACGTTTCTGTAGATTTACGATATCCGTTCCTCGGGGGTCTGTGTTGAATGTATAATTTAGTTATACATATAAATCGGATAGGTAACGGGTGGCAGTCGACATCGATAACACATTTGATAAAAATATAAAATTCTTCCTCGAGTATAATGATGATAAAAGTTATATCACATGATATAACTACGTCGGACGTCTATATAGAGATACCTGCAGTAATTCGCATGTTATTATAAGACATAATAATATATTAATATACCGTCGTGATATGCGAAGACGGTTGCGTCGTCCAAAAGTGCATACTCCCAGGTAATATATTATTGTTATTGTAAAATAATTTTCCTTTCTTCCTGTAGCGTGCCCTTTTTTACCCGATTGCGTATGAATTCTTATAATCTCTTTCCACATATATAGACGTCACTTTTAAATATTATTAAGTATTGATATTTTTTTCCACTTTATTATAATATAACACTAATGCATAGTCGCGTCGGCTGAATTTATTGCATAATAATATTTTTATACACTTTTTTTGTAGAATAATTCATAATCGATCGTCTACTATAAGGATAATAGTTGTTTTTCCTGACGTAATCGAATTTCATCGACAACACACGAGTTCATAAAACATTAATTATTTACTGCGGCAGTTGTTTAGAATATTTTAATGATTTTTTATTATTATTATTATATAAATATGTACATTTATATTTTATATTCATACGCCCTATTAAATATAAAGCATTTGTGATGTTTTTTTTATGTTTCATTTTATTTACTACATTGAAAATGTCCGTTTTGTTTTTTCTCATACCAACATAATATAGTTATAAACCTATATATATAAAACGCATAAAATTCATCATCTGTGGCTGGTACATAAACAGTAACACATACACACACACACACACATAATATTATAATGTCGAAACGCGAGTGTAAATTGCATAACGAAAATCATAAATTATTAATCGTGTATACAAACTGAATTAAATATAGAGGTATGTTGTAGGTACCGCCTCGCATATTCATTATTCCGCTGCAAACGGCTTACAGACCGAATTCCGTTTTATTCAACAATTGCAGTTTATTTATAATCTCTGCGATTCTATCAAGCCCTGTGTATAATATAATATATATAGTGACGTAATAATGTATAATATCGTATACATATTATGCCATGTCGTCTTATTATATATTATAATAATATGATATATCTGATGATGCCTCGGTCGTTAATTATTGGATAACCGCGCGCTGCAATTAACGAGCGTATACGTATTATACAGCACATTATACACCGTAACACTGCAGGTGATGATGGCCGTTTGAGAACAGGACACCCATCGTATACATAATAGGTAGGGTATAATATTATATGATTTACCTGTGCGGATTTAATTTGGTCAAAAACCATATCAACGTTCATTATTCTATATATTTTTTTTTACATCAAACAGTAATGACCAAACATGTATTACAATAATACATTATGTATACAACTGCAGGGTTACACAAGACGATTGTAAAAAAAAAAAACTGCAGCTCGTTCATCATTTATAATATTATATTATTATTATACAACGCGCTCGCTGCAATAAGACCAACCACCGCCTACGCACCAGCAGTAATTAACGTCATTGTTCTTCTGGTGCATTACTCGTCCCAAACACGCACTACATAATAATAATAATAATAATATAGAACATACCTATTCTGCGTATATGTACTACAGCCTATAATATTCCGAAGTATATAGTCATGAGATCCTGCGTACATAATTTTCTTACGTTATGCGCCGGTCGATTTTTTTCTTTCCTTTTCCGCCGAAAAGCTCATATTGTAATCGTAACATATTATTATTACATAATCGTACATAACGCGCATTACATAAATCCCTAATGAGTACAATTTATATTACAATAATGATCGTTTGGCCGTACAGCATTGTGAGGTAGGCATAGGTCGCCGTTTCGCTTTGACGAACAGCCGTGTTATAATATTATATTATTTTTACACTTGGGCCTTGGTGAATTTTCCATCGCATGTGCCATCGTATAGCGTATTATACTATCCACCAAAGACTTCAGCCAAATAATAATTATATGGTTGGGTATATTCGTATTTTGTGTGGAAGGATCAGTTTTTAACGAAGCTATAATAATATTATATTATATTCATAAATCGAAAACAACTTCAAAAATCGTCACCAGGGCAGGGCTGGCTGGCTTTGTAATTTTGTTTTCACTATTCATTGCTAATTGATGCGTTAACTACATGCAAGTATAAAAAATAAACTAATAATTTAATATTGATTGTGAACATGTGCACATTTATCGTGATCGTGTCATATACTATTTTTAAATGACAATAATTAATAGGCATAACAGTATCTTTTACAATAACAAATCGGCTACTCAAAAACAATGGAAAGTCGTACTCAAATCAAATTGGGAAATATTCACAAATATAAAATTATACATTGTAATTTTCAAGGTACAAATTATTACATATAGATATTTTAACGTTTCCATATTTTTCTAATTTGTACTGATAATATTTTGAAAACAACAAATTTGAATCGACATACCTAATCAGATAGGAAAAATATTTTATTTAATTTGAAGATCAAGTTTAATTCAGTAAAAAAATATCTAACTTGAATTTTTTTTTGAATTAATTAATCCTTTTTAAAGACATTATGCATATTTTTTTTGTTTTCTAGTGCTATACAAGTTTCAATCCTTGATCGTCTCGTTTCACTGGGATTCAGAATCGAGGTATTCTCCGAGACGCCTTTAAAGTTTAAAGCACTGTAGGTTATAGGCAACGCTACAACTCTAAAGATGGATTCATAGCTACTTGGTCCGTCATGTCGTATGGATTTTATTTTGTCGTATTCTGATTGGCCCTTGTGGTCATGGTATCCTTTTGCGAACAAAATGATTTATCCGGGAAATTCTGCATCGAGTTTAACCGAGCTTAACTTTAGGACACGAGTAGGTACCTACTGCACGACATGACAGACGACGTATCTGTGAGCCCGGCTTTGCATACGTCACATTTAACTATTTAAGTGTGATCGAAGAGTATAATATTATATAAAGTGGTTTTACGCGTGCAATGAAGGTTGTGGTATCCTCACCAGTCACCACTGATAATAATATGGTTATATCAATAAATAATAATCATAAGGAATAATAAATAGTATTGAATTGAATGTGTACGACACGAGACGCGGGGTAGTGCGTGAACCTGCAGACTTTGAAAGTTTAAACCGCATACCCACAACCTTGTACATATTATAACCGTTATATATATAGTTACAAGTATAGTCTCTTCGACCACTGCAGTATAGGTATATATACATATATGCCGTGTATGCTGTTAACAAATATTATTTTTAGGGATGTCCCGGAGTACCCCCATAGTGTACATGTATTATCTATGTCTATAACGGTATAATAATAATTATAATACCATCGTATATCGTTACAATTAATTTGTCGGTCGCGATCGCAGCCGACAGACGACCGGCCCGGCATAGTACGTTTCCGGCGACCGAGAAAGTTTACAGCGGTCCGCGTACAGTGTACACGTACAAACGTGAACCTATTCGTATATTATTATAGATTATTCCGTTGACAGTTATTGCATTTTAACCGGTTCGGAACGGCGAAAACCCATCAAGACCTGCAGCGGGCCGGCTACACTCGAAACGATAAATAATAACGATTTGGATTTCGCGTCTCGATCATCGGCCGCAGTGAGTTTGTTTATTTTCGTTCGTATTTTCATCCGTCCGTCGCCGCGGCATCCGCTGCACAAATTACACGGTAGATCGGTAAAAAAAAAAAAAAAAAATCAATTTTTCTTTCTTTTTCTGCCCGACGAAAACCTCCCATGATGTGCGCGCCGTATCACAGTCTGCACAGTAATACGTTATATTATTACTATTATACATTATTAATATACGACGCGAGCGCGTATAAATGATATACTAAAATTATATAGTGCCACCACGTCACTCTCACTATTTATACCGAGCGTACCTATTACCACTACCGCTATAATATATTATTATAAAATTGTTATTATTATTATTATTATATTATATTATAAACGGTTGTGGTTCCCATACGTTTCACCGGGCGTTACAACTTTTTTCAAATTGTACCAACTATAACAACAACAACAACAACTACTACCGGTGCGGCCGGCATCGCGTCCGTTTATCATGTCGGAGTCTCGGTGCGGTGTTACGATTTCCTTCGTTTTCGTTTTCAATACTATTGACGTAGAAATCCAATGTTTACACGGGGAGAACCATTCATATGAAATTTACTTTAAAAAGACGCGCTTTGTAGGCGGTGGTTTTTAAATATTATTTTAACGAAAAACACCACAATATTATAATTTTAAATTATCCGAGGCAATATATTATATATTTCTGGAAAATGTTGGTGTACATCGACTACTGCAGACAAATCGATTTTTTTTTTAATTTCCAACCGGCAACCATGTGAAGTTAAAAATCACTATGAAGAAGTACAACAACGCGGAGACAGTGACCTACACCATTCGCCTGCTCATTATGCACCCGCAGTACCTACCTTTATAGACGCGTAGGTATATATTATATGTATAGGAACGTCCGTATAATTACGTATGTAAATCGTCGTATTAACCATGGTCGTCGTTGATTTTAATATATTAGCAAAACAGTCGCAAACTAAAGTCACTTACATTTTAATCGTTTCATTATAAACATAACATGATGAAATTAAAAAAAAATATAGGCAGGCACTGTGGACACTATCATACTGTGCGCGGTTGTATAAATAATATTTCAAACCATAGAAATTTATAGAAATTTACTTGGAAGATCGGTGTAGCCGCGTGGATCATCCTGTATATATATGTACTTGCATTCTATACGTGTTACCGAGGCGGCGGTGTTGATCATCGTCCCCGTGTGAGAAATGAAACGGTACTCGTCGAGAACCGTAGTTTCCCCGAAGACAATAGAGACAGTGGCCTCTACACCATGATTACCCCCAGATCGTCACATACCAGCAGTGTTCGCTTTTATACAACATTTTATTATTATGTATAATACGTCTGTTTAATTACGTAGGTATGATGTATTTAAATATCGTTGTACCTAGGTATATTAACCATAGTCGTCTTCGCGGGTTTTAATTCGCAAACAATAAAATCACGTCATAATCGTTGTACTAATAATTATAATATTATTATGCCGAGCGTAGGTACCTGTATAATATAATATACGAATAACGTTTATTTTCCACGTATTCGACGACGTATTATTGGAGACTGGGAGAGAGGACTTCTCTCTCGGAGCGAAGACTTTCGCGGGAGAATGCAAAAGCATATTATACTGTCGTATAGTATTATAAACGCTTTTGTGATTGTCTCCCCCATATAATATATACATATATATTATTATATTGGACGGGAGGCGCAATAGGTATATAAAATTATCGTGATATTAGGTTATAATAATATGCAATGCGTATCGAAAATAATAATAATAACAGTATTAATCTTTAAATTACCTATAATATACATCATTTTCCGCAGCAGTAAATAGCGATTTCGTCGTATTACTCTGCACGTATAGAGGTATACCTTGTATATTGTACCAGGTACCTACCTTCTACATTGCACGTAAACAATAACGAGATCATTCTGTATCGATGTATTAAATTAACATCAATATATTCAGACCATCCGTACAATATACCGACAAATTGCACGTCGAGTGTCCGATGTATACAGTGCCTAACATAAATAACCTACAGACGTGTAATTTATTTATTTTTGCAGTTTACGCCAGGCGGCAATTTCGACAAGGCGTATATATCAAAATTACAAACCTGATTTAGAAATAATAAGTGTGACAGATGGCGTAGAAATGAGAATTAAATAAAATACAAATTGAAAAACATAGTCTCGGGACCAAATCAAAGTTTAATATATATATTATTATCTGTATATAAGGTTTTCTATCATATCTACATACGTAGCATTCTATGAATGAGATGAATATATTGTTCATGACCTGCCTTGTGTCGGTATGTACAGCGATTAGCTGCAGGTGACTTCTAGCGTTGTATGAAGAAACACCCCTGTATAGGAGATCGAGCAGAAAACTGATAGATCGACCGCATCTGTGGAACCATATTGTTAAGGGGTGAAGAAATTTTGAAGTTAGAATCGGCGACTAGAGGAGGCATATCGAGGGCATTACGGTACGGTACGGAGGGCAGACGCTCTTTCCCGAGAATGAAGAAGGGCGTACCTATATACAGGGCAACAATTTTTCGTGGACACGCTTTAATCTTAACTCGGCCTTCGCAAGGTAAACCAATTACAATTCGTTTTTACGTGCATCGTATATAAATAGATTATATTATATATACACTCGGAGGTTCAACAAGAAATAATGTTGATATTACAATTTAAACTGTATGACTGTATAGTATAATATGCAGTTTAAAATTTAAATTACACTAAATTAGATATAATACCAGCGCGTGGCGTGAGATTATAGGTACCATAACATTTAATAAACCCGCCCTTTAAATGGTATATACCACATCACGAGTCTATAATGCACCCACAAAAATATGATCCATAAGGCGATATTATATATTCACTTTCAATCGTGTATTATGTGCATATAGACCATATACTCAAAGCCCAAAGATATTCTTATAATTTTATTCTATGATTATAATATATTTATTATTTATGTTATGTGCATATTGTGTCTATATTCCGCATGTATAATATAAAGTACTATATATATTATTATAATATTATGCACTGCGCTTGTTGAATTATGCTGAAATTAAGTTCATCGAATCACGTAGGTTTATCAGTATTATTGTTAAAATATATTATATTAATTAGTAAAAATATTCATATTAATTACAAAAGTTATTCTCGATCAGATAAAAACAAAGTTTGTTCAGTTCATACTGTGTAACAGTATAATATATACGATACACGCGCACACATACGGTACCTCGTTATTGCAAATTTACAATTCACTCGATACTTTCAAATCTATAATAAATTACAATCACTATTGGTGAAATACTAATTAAATTAATGCATTTTTTGTCACTATCTGTACTCATTATTTGTGTCATATTGCCCCCAAATTATCAGTTTTCCCAAGCTCATTAGTCCGAAATTGTATTCGTTTAGCAAAAACCTCTAATTAGAAACTAATTTTTTCGTTTAAAATGTATGTTCACAAATAAACGTGTTTTTCAATTAGTGTAAATGTGATGATTAAAATAATCTATAAAATATCTATAAGATATATATAATGAATAATGATTATTGATTTCTACCTATTTGTAAATTATAGGTAATATACTGTTTTCGTTAATCAGACAATTTAAAGAACAGCTTAATAATAATAATAAATCGTTATAAAACTGTTCAACTAAGAATTATAAACCAAGTTAGGATATCCGTTATACCCATAGTTATAATTATATAATAGTTTATACTTTATACCAACAAGTTACAACATGGCTGTGCTTTCAAAACTTCAAAAATTAACCAACATTGGGCAAGACCTTAATAATATTATACTGTTTAGCTTTTTGTCATTCATCTTAAAGTATATATAAAATTATGTTGTATGCTTAGTGATCATGGAAATTCTTGCAACTAATGTGTTATATAATGAGGTTTATTGACAAATTGATTTTTAGCCAATAAAACCTCAAAAAGTTGGATACATCGTCTTTTTTTACAGACACGTGTTGTAGATTAATGAACTAACGCTGCAGATGACACTATTTAAACAAATAATTTTTTTGTTGAGCGGTATAGAAAAAAATTATGACGAAGAAAATATTATATAGGATACCTACTCGAGCACAGTTTTAACCAAATCTTGACAATTTTTTTGATAAACGAGCCGTACGCCTCTACTCTGGATCATTTAGCGATCTATCATTTCATCAAAATACTATGAGACATTCGCTGGCATAAATTAAGTATTGCGCAACCGAAGTTCCGTCTATATATATATATATAAAATAATATGCTCAGCAACATCGGAATTCAACGTGAAAAGTTTTAAAATAAAACTGGCGTGGCGTGGAATATCTGTAAATAAAGTAATTTTCGGTCCTCAAACTCGTTTTGGTTAGGTGTTCTTAACTCGTAAATCGTATGACATATTATATTATCATGCAAAAACAATAATGTTTTTATTTCTTTTTTGAGGGGGCGCCCGAGTGGGTGTCTCGTGCATACGGTTATCTATGGTTGTGGCGTGAACCTTTACGCACACTTGCCATGGGTGTGTTGATATTTTTACCATTACAGGTACCACCTACTAAATATATTGTGCAACTATACCACCCTCGCTTTTTTCGAACTTGATTGAACCGGTGCATCCGAATTGCAAGTAAAAAAAAAAACAAAAACAAAAACAAACAGTGTCCAAATGCCATATGCAATATCTTAAAAGTCACCGTCTTAATTGCGCGACATGGGCACCATGATGATAATATACATACATTATCATCATTTTTAATTATTTTGTGTAGACTATTACCTAATCTCGAAATTAAATTGCTACTGTCAATAATAATTGTTTAAAATGTTAGGCACCTAATAACCTTTATTCAATTAAATCATCTTTATATTGGTGTCGTGTTTTACACTCGATAACTAAGTATCGTATAATAGTCGGTTGAAATAAGTGAACTTACTTTGCAACTAAAATATTAATTGTTTTCGGTTTTTTAAAAAAAAAACTTAACCTATAACAATGAACTATTTAAAGAATTTTTATTTTTTTTTTTTTAAGCAGAGGTATAAAATAAAGAAAAATGGTGCACGTATGATACCCATGGACCTGTGAATTCAACTTGAACCGGCTCTTCCAAGAAATTCCACTCCATTTTCATTTCGACCGACTCTTTGTATAGTATATAATAATATGCAGGCGTGCAATTTGGACGTTTTCTGTTTTGATTTGACATACTGTATAGCTATACAGTGTGCCCGTGTAAATAAAAATGTAGTCGTCGGGCTTAAAATCTCAAAAATTAGCTTTTCCGACGGACGGCAGTCCGAGCGGCGGTTTATCAATATCAAATTTTGCATAATAATGGTGGTTCGCTATGCCATTACGTTTCGTTTGGACGTTCCGCTACAAATGTATTCATATATTATACGAGCTGATACGTGTTAATTTTTTTCCCGCCTCCCAAACAATGGGATATGATTTCGCTCGTCCGAGAAATTTAACAGAATTTCATCGTCGCTTACACACCGTACGCCGGAACGAAAACGCCGCAACAATTAAAATATTATATTATTGCGTCATCGCGCGTTTCGGCCTCAAACTCATTCCGCGGTCCGCCCCAACACAACAATATCTATCCGTCATAATAATATTAGATATTATGTATTTTATATCAATCGAGTTGCGCAAATGCGGCGTGTTACGGACATGGTTTTATCTTTCGATTTCACGTCTGTACGTTTAAAATATTACGACGATGTGCTTGGCGCAGCAGTTCAAACAATGCGGTCGTGCAATATTTTTGAGTATCGCACGGGCCGCAATACAATACGACAATGGGACCTATCCGATGGATTTACGCTCTGAATAGCTCTCGATAAAACGAACCCATGTGCAGGCTGTTATATGTACGGGTAATGTTCTGCGACGCCAAAAATGGTCCGTCGGCGGTGCAGCGGATGACGATAACCCTAATGCCGACGAAAAGACGACCGTCCACCGTGATAATGTATAGGTAATGTACATAATATTATTATACCTACGCGATACGAGTGCGGTGTGGTGTGTGTGTTTGTATGTGTGCCGCCGTGTTACGGATTATGCACCGTTATAATACAGGTACGCAGAGCAAACTCGTCTGCGCCATATTATAATAATAATAATAATACGACGACGACGACCACCATAATAATATTACACACGCCAGACGGATAAGCGTATATCGTAAATACGACTACGCAAGACGATATTGGCCAATGAGGTCCAAATGACCTATCACTCTAAATACACCGAACGACATTTTACCGTGTTGTTGATACCAGTTGACTATACATTTTTCCAACACCACTATGTTGTATGCATGCATATTTGAGTATTATATAATATTATTATGTCGTGTGTTTTATTATGTATACAAAGGACCGTGAATTTATAACAAATAAATATATTAATAAATAAAATGTACCGCAACCAGAAGAAAATTTGCTCGACGATAGTAAGTTTTGATCGTGTTGTACGTGATAAAAAAATTGAGGAGAAAAAAACAAAAAAATAATGTCAACCACTTTGACCGAAAGCTTTCGATTTTTTCACTATTATAAAATATTACACTATTAAAATATGAGTATATGAGTATATAATACACTGCAGAAATGTATTATCATAATATAGTCGTCGTAAGTAGATATATATTATATTAATATTATGCGCGCACGTGTGTTATACCGACGTTTTTCTTCGACTCAGTCTTCTTCTTCTTCTTCTTCTTCTTCTTCTTATTTATCTTCTATCCTTCCACTTCTTCTATACACGCAGAGCGTTGTTTGTCGGTTAACCTAGACGGGAGTATGCGCATTGAGCGACCGAAACAATCTTGACCGAATGCGCACGGTACGCATAGGTATAATAATATATAATATAGGTATATAAATACCGGTTATGGTCACTCTGACCTTTTGACTTGACCGGCTACACGTCCGATGCAAAACTCGTGAATATAATATAGTATATTACGCTACAGCTACTTTATAATATGGTATAACAACCGCGGTATTATAGTGGGGGGTTTTATTTATTTTTTCAATCGTTAACCGATTGATATTATTATTGTGACACTGCACGATCGCCCGAGCACGCATCGTGTGGGGACGAAAATCGGATAACCACAAAAGGTCGTCGTTTATTATTAATAGCCCGATCGGCAAAGATAATTTTCAATCATCTCATTACCTTGTCAAAGTCAAAGTATTTACAAGTATATTTATTTTAATACATGTATATTGTATAATGTATTACTATTATGCATAATAAATGCATAACATAAAGGCACGGCGCGGGTTCGGCGAGTGACCGCGTAATAGTATATTTTACCTGATTTAATTACTATAACGATTTCATTATCGCGCCCCACGCACGCACGTCCTTCGAGTTGAATTAATATTTAAGTGCGAATATATGATATTCGAGTAACACGCATATATCATAAATCCGAAAGAATACTATTATATTATAATAGTGTTTGAATGGAACCGAACAATGTGTTTTTCAAAAATACCGCTTTTTTTTATTTTTCATAGAAAAATTAGCGAATTTTCTAAAAACTATTTAATAATAATATGCAGTCCCGCACTGATAATGTATATAATAATATTTCAAGTAGTAAGGTCCCCGTTAACGAAAGGTTTTTTGGTATTGCGTTTGACGCGTAGAATGCCAATCAGAAACGTTCGTGTAGATACGAGTGTATATAATTATAGTTAATAATTTAATGATGCATTTTTGCGGTAAACCTTTTTTAATTTCAGCAGCGAAAGAAAAACTTTTTATTTAATTTTAATTGCGCATCGTGTAGTACTAAATACGGACACTTATTCGAATATTAAAAATATTCCATTCGCAGTAGGTTAATATCCATGTTTTGAATATTTCGTAAAAAATGATTAATGCGTGAAACTAGTATAGGAAATTAGGAAATATAATATAGGTACTATACGTTGACTTTAGGTACAACTAAGTTGATGACGTGTGATTTTTCGGTGCGATACTCCGATGCCACTCATGCCAAGACTCAATAAACACAAAGACTTGTGGTGTAATTGCAGGAGACGAAAAACACACTGACCCGCGACGATCCCGCGACGGCCGCCAAATAAGTGTTATTTCAGGTAAATTACACTTTCGGACGACTGTTAATTAACAAAACACTACTTTAACAACTGCCTCTACCTATATATTATTATCATTAGTGTATGGACCTACAAGCGGTGTCCAAGGACCCCCGTCGAAAAATCCAAACGGCCGTCTGCCGTCCGCCCGTACGGTCGGCCGCGTCCGACGCGCATCATCGAGCGAAGACGACGACGACGACGTATATAAAATACACGCAAAGGTAATTCAAAACTTCCAATAATTACCTATATATACCTAAGTATTATATTATCGTCACACCGCTCGCCAGGTGGGTCCCATCCGGTAATTCTATACGTAGACTTGGTGTGCGTGCTAGTTTGATAATATATATACTCACACACTCACACACACACACACAAATTCGTACAGACGATACACGAGCACGTCGTCGTCGTAAGGAAATACACGTCGTCGGACGGTCGATCTGCATAGTTTAATATTATATTATGTACCTTTACGTATATATAATATTATAATACAAGCATATTATTATTGTTGTTAAAAAGTATGATATTATCGTTATAATTTTGTTTTAAGGATTCATCCGTGTGTCCTGCTGTAGAGACGCCGAGTGGAAGGATTCGCGGTGGTCGAGATGGGATACACGCAGTATAAGTAGGTTGCGTTATATATACCAAAAGTTTGAAAACTTATTTGTATTATTATAATTGCTAAAAATATATAGTACATAGTATGGTATAGGTAATCAAACTAACTGCAGGTGTCGTACCTACAAATAATTGTTCGTGTTTACGCTTTGTTTGAGTTGTTTATTATATGTATATCTAAGCCCATTAAAAATATTAACTGATTTTTATGAGAAAACAACGTTGATTTCCCAAATAAAACGAAATAAACTTAACATTTAACGGAACAGGTTAGGTTAGGATTTTCAAAATAAAAATACTTATCACGATTCAAAAAGATTAAATTTTTCAAAAATAGTTTTTAAACAAACCGGACGGTACACACTATACACATTATGTATACACAAAAAACTAGGTACTTTAAAATACATTTTTAATAATATTCCTTATACTATATCCACAAATAATGATTAAACACAGAATTGTATTACTTGTATATTTATTAGGTCCATGTAATAATTTTAAGCTAATAAATAATAATCCTTAAAAGTTTAAAAGGAACAGATTTTTTTTTTTTGCAAATAAATCTAAATAAATTAAACATTTCACGGGATTGGTTAATTTTTTTTTCATACTGTCGATAATTATTGTGGTGGAACTAATATGGAGGTAGGTACCTGCAGTTTATATTTTGTTCGGTAATTGCTTACATTGCGGTTGACTAGGCCACGCCACTGCTGTTATGCCGTCAGATATGTGTAGATTTATGACTATATAATACCACGACGAGTACAACGCTATATAATCATATCTACGACCGAAAAATCGGATGTCGTTCGACGACGGAAGTATACATATTATTATTATTGTTATGACGACGACCTCTTCCCCTCTTCCGCCGGTCCACGGTGGTAATGACTGACTGCTGAGCTGCTGCTGGTGCCGCATATAGGTAATAAGTAATAACCGTCGGGTGGTATTAACCGTGACCCGGTTGGCGGTTCGTTACATCCGTATTTTCTACCTACTATATAATATCAGGTATAACAAAAAGCGTGTGCCGTCTCGTCTATATCATTCGCATATTATTTTTAATTATTATAATATCACATGTTTAGGTATACTATTAATTTTCGTAATAATGATTATTGTTCGTGTCTCGCGGAAATCGTCGCGTCCGGCAAAAGTATATCCTGCAAGTTTATCGACATTATATATTCATAATGCTTGCACGGACGCATCAATCCGAGGAACGGTGGATAATTTTTCTGGCGCACTAAAAAAAATTGAATTCACATACATATACATCTACCATATGCGTATTACTATCAAATAGACAATAATAATATGATGTGACATTGCGACACCACACACACATACATGATACATCACGTACCTATGTATTCGTATATGGAAGATCGATGTCCATTGACCCGGTTCGAGAAATATTATTATTGACAAACGGCGCCGCTGAGATCGACAATAGACCGAATAACCCTATACCACGTGTACCGCCTATACCTATACCTATGAAGTATATATGCGCGTACTTTCGACCTAATAGTCATCGGCTTCGATTTATAATAATAATAAACAATAAAAATAATAATAATAATAATACGATACACATTGTTGTTATTCGCTACCTGTTCTCTAGGAGCAGCTGTCCTCATTCGCTTCAGCACATGCCGCTTCCGTTTACATCTACCTACAGAGAATATTATTATCGTCGGCGGAACCGTTAATGGCGCGCGTCGGTGAAATTAATCGCGGTAGCTGTTTAGCGGTTACGACTGCCGCCGATCTTCGATCTTCGATCACTTCGATCCGTTATACAATATTACGAAACCCTGTGTCAAAAAAATAAACAACTCGTTGCCCGTCGATCATCATATTATTATATTTTATTATTTTATCGATATAATAATCAAATAATAATAGCCCGTCGTCCGGCACTGCACATTCTGTTAACCAAACCTTTTTACTGTCAAAACACGATTTACCCACTCGCACACCTCCAAACAACCCACGAAGGCCACCTCCGGAGAAGCCAGAAAAAGTTCCACGTACCCGCGATGTCATAGAGCCCGCTGCAAATCTGTTTCACTAATGCATCGCTGTGCGAGTTTGATACTTCCGGAAGTGTCAGCAAACCTTTTACACGTCCATCGACTAATCGCAATCGAATACGGTATTATTACGGTGGACAATACATAATACGATAACAAAAAAAAAAACTATAGTTAGTATACTTATTACTTATAGTATACAAGTAGAAATACTTTAATATCAATTTTCTACATTTTCAAAAAATTTAAGTCTTCGGCTCGACAATTTGCAGTGAAACGGGTGGTTTTCATTTGAAAATTGTATTTACGTCGCCGAAGGATACACTTTAAATGGAATAAAATATCGAAGTATTTGAAAATATATAACTCTTTGATAGTACCACCAACCTATGACAATAAAAATTCCAAAATCGGGATTTCAATAATATTTTTCCTTAATCAAACGATAAAAAGGTTATTGATCGTGCTTAGCGAATCACCCTGTAGAAATATTCGTTTCACTGCAGCGATATTATATTTTAACGATCTATAACGAACAAAAATATCTACGGTACGACCGCGAATAATAACGAATTGCTTACTCACGTCAATAATAACCGTTCGGCACTATTCATACAAACACGTTTTTAACCTTCAATTATATATCAATATAATATATTTTTGTAATATTTACAGTGTACGATTCGATGGCGGCTACTGGACACAGCAACAGCAACAGGTGGTGGACGGACGACTATAGATACCTAACCTACCTATGTAATATATTATATTACACGACCATGTATTTAATTTTCTGTCGAATCGGTAGGGCGTTATTGCTGTATTGAAAATCCAAACACAAAACGGATACCTATATAGCGAGGGAGCAATAATTCACTGGCCAGACGCGTTTTTACGGATTTCGTTTTGCCATAATTTTTAACGTTTTGTCAGTACCGTAAAGTATATACAGAGTGACTCACCAAGCACGCTCACCCCTTTTTCACCTCAGCAATGTAGTTATTCAAAATCTGATTTTATTGAATTTATAAATATAAACTCAAAGACTAGGTGTTAAGGATATACTTCATGACAATGGATTCAGATGAAATAGGGGCTTTGAAAATGTTTGTAATTAATATTAATATCTTTAGTGTAATCATTTTAATAAAACCGAGAAACTACTCGTTTGAATGAGTTATGTCCATCAACGTATTCAAAAAAAATATCCACAGTAGATAATTTACAGTAAATATATGGAAGAGGGAAGATTCTCATTTCAAAACCAGAAGTTTGTTTCGTCACAATTGAGGATACTTTGTACTTGGTACAAAAAAATGACAAGAATTTGGTAATATGTGGTCTTTAAATAGGTACTGTATTTAAAAACGCTAAAAATCATAATTTATAAATAAATTCATTATTAAATGAAATACGAGGGGAGCACGCTTAGCGAATCGCCCTGTATATGTATTTACTTACTTTTAAGTCTTAACTCAGTAATTGGAACGCGTATTTAGTAGCTCCCCATTATATATAATATGTGTTATAAATTATGATAATATTATAATAGGTACCTATAGGCGCGCGCGTACCTATATTATGTTCTGCAGCAGTTAAGTCGAACGGCCCGGTTTCGATTATAAGTACATACTACTATACTATGCACATTTAGTAGACGAACGATGTGGTAGCCGCGGTAATAACCTACATATTATGATGCATGTACGTGTGTACCTACACGTTAAGCGTAAACTACCTACCTATGCCTATTTGTTTTCACGTATATTTATTTATATAGATATATAATAATAATGATAATATGTATATCCATTATTATGTGTATATTGTTGTTTTTATCCAGTGTTTGGAGATGTATTATAAGTGTACTATGTGTACCTACGTATTTCATATAATATGTATTATAATATATAGAATAATACAACCGCACGTAATTTCGCACTATAGGCTAACTCGCACACGGTTACAATTAAAATGATAATTTTCGCGCGCCAACAGAAATATAATGCTGCGAATAATAAAATCGTGAAAGTCAAACCACACGACACACGCATAATATTATTATGATATTAATATACCATAATATACTTACGTATTATACGACCGCTAACCGACGACTTATGTGTAATGTGTTTGTCGCTCTAGTGCGGTACGATAGGGAAAATGGTAAACGCATATTATGACCGTATAATATTGTATTATATCGTTCACCTACTGCATGCACACCGTACAATCATGTACATGATAATATATTATATATTTATATATTATATACGTACTCGAGGGCGCCTCAAACTCATAAATAATAACGACACGCGTCACGATAGTTTCGCGGACCAGCAAGGTCGCGTCCTCCAAACGGTCAGAACGGACGTCGGTGATTATAGTTTTAGTGCATTTTTCATTTTCGTTCTTTTGTTCCCTGCAACCTCTTTATCAACCTTTCGCCGATGTCTCCAAAAATAATAATATATCACCGTATCCAGGATTAAGCTCGGCGGAGGGGAGGAGGCTAGTTATATTTTGCTACCTACGTATTGGACAGGCTTAACGCACGAGTTTGGAATACAGCTACAGCTGATGCCGCGGGCCACGGGTACATTACATTTTATACTTTTGCATTAACCTTCGTACAAATTAGAATTTTAAATCATATAATAATATCGTCTTATGCGCAATATATAGGTACGTTCGTACAACACTAAAACCATCCTTATTAAATTTTCCCGAAACGTCCAGGAGGGCTGTACTGCAGGTGCTCCACTGTAATAATAATAATAATATTATCCGTGGTATACACGAATATCTCTTCCACCCGGTGTAGTTTAATACTCGTATTATTTTGTACACAAACGACACAATATCAAATTTAAATAAGCTTACTTGAATATAATACGCATTAGTGTGAACGCTCGAAATTAAAATGTTTAAACATAATATTTTATTAGGGCGCGATTTGGAGAACTGTTCGTTGAAATGTTCATGGAATAATACGCAATTGTTGGTTGTTCGACAAAAACTATCACTGAAATCGGACCGAACTGTGGGGAGAAACTTACTGTTTTCGGTAATATCATTTTCAGAATACCATATGACGATAACTACCTACATATAAGACCAGAATAATTATGACTAGTAGTTCTCAAATTGCAAACGATAATTTTGAAAGAAAAATGATTTGACGGATACTAGCCCTCTTGACCAGAGGGTGCAAACACTTTTGAGATTGCACTCTTCGACCTTATCAGAAGAAAAAAAAACAAATTACCTATGTATGTAACGAGACACCTTTTTAATACGCATTATACTAATATTATGATTCAAACGCATAGTAAATAGGTGGAAAAAATTAATTTCTCAATAATTAAATAAATACCTCTGTGTATAATAGATAATGAATGCGGCTGACGTCAAGTATAAAAATAGATTATCAAAGAGGACAAATTGTATTCAATATCGTACGTAATCACTAAGCAAAAATAAAAATGTGATGTATAAAAACTTAGATCAGGCCCATAATCTCCTATATTTACGGTGAAAATCTTACTTTCGGGGGGTGTGATTGCACACCCTGCACTCCTGCTGGTACCACCTATATCATATTATAACAATGGACAATAGTATTTTATTATGTGTGTCTATATAACGGTAAGTTATTATTATTTGTTATCCGTCGTCCGCGGAACGAAAACAAAACATCCGAATAACAATCGCCTAATTTCGGGCCGAACGTGTTTACAATAATTGCGTCGGTCACGACGACGGTTCTATCAAAATACTATTCAAATTTTTCGGCTACGCGGACGGTCTTGGCATGTATAATAATATGCTTACCTATATTATGGCTATATATTGTGTGTGTGTGTACTTTGTACAGACGAACGCTCAACAATGCGCGCAATTCTATATTATTTGTGTATATAGTAATAGGCCAGCTGTATACCTATATAATATGTATTATATGAATCTATTTGATTTAAAATGAAATGTATTTTGCTCTACAAACGCAAAACGCTGCCTGCAGCGTTCTAAGATTCCGTAACCCATGAAAACGTATTCGTTCCGTACTCTTATAAACATATTATATGTCGTAGGAAAAATGATGCGTATTAAGTAGGTAGGTACCTATGATAACGGTGCAGCTGATAGCACGAGTCTCGCCCCGACGACGTGGATAACGAAACGGACGGAAGACTAAATTAACGTCCTGCGACCACGGCTGTCCGGGGGGGGGAGGGTAAGGAGGTCGAATTGCACTCGGGTCGGAAAAAGGTTTGTTCGAATCGCACTCGTCTGGATCACTACAAAAAAGTATTAACCTATTATTTATTAACGATTGTCAGTCACGACGGTCGGAATCGGATTGCTGTAAACAATAATTAATATTATCTAAAGCTTATTGTTTTTAATATAATAATATCGCACACAGCTAAAATTGAAAAACAATGATATAAAAAAAAGTTTTTTTTTTTAAATTAATAAACAGCTACAATTTAAATATTATATAAGTACTAAGTAGTTACCATTTAAAAATATGGGTTTACGTTTATTTCTGAATTAGTTACGTCGTGTAATAACGTCATAGACGGAATCTATAGTGTTATTCAAACATAATTACCTGTTTTGAACCCAAGTGCAATTCGAACATTTAGCTTTAGGTGAGGATTGCAGTTCGACAATCCCGCTACGGAGACTCAACAGGAGGATAAGTAGCAAATGTTTGTCTACCAACTAGTAGAACCTTACTTAGTACAGATGATCTCTGCTAAAGTATAATATGTCAACGCCGTAGCGACAGGGCACGCCGAAGAGAACGTTCTCGTCTAATGATTAAAACCGTATTATAGGTACCTTAGGAATTCGACCGGTCAAACCCGCCTCGACGTGGATTATTCTTCAACGACAATTCGAGGGGAAAATAATCGAGGCGATCCAGGATAGGAGGATCTTACGTTTGATGCATACAACACTTTCGAGAAAATGTCCACCTTCTTAAAATTTGAGTTTCATTCAATTACAAAGACTAAGTCTAGATATATTTTGGACTATATATTATTATGAAGCTGTCTTTATGCAAGTGAAAAAAAAAAATACCAAAACAGACAATAATAAATTATTATATTTCCGATTTGCCTGAACTTTATTGGCACACGTATAGGGTACGTACCTAAGCGTAATGTACCTTAGTACTTTATAAATCTTCTGTAATTTTTATCGTCATCAAAAATGTCATAAGCACAAATTAATCGTTCTTTACAAACCCCCTTCCCCCTCGCGCTACCAATCAGAAACCACAGTCTAAAAGAATCCACAACTGCAGTCTATTAACTGCCATCACAAACCATCTGCAAAAAGCTTTGTAAATATGTAATATATATTTTATTACTCGATAAACCGGACGACCCATTTAAGGTATTCATATTACAATACTATATATACACTCGTTTTCTCGAAAGATTTTTTTGGTTTTCGACATTTATTCAAATGGCATCCCTATTTTTAATTTCCTATTCCGAATCAGAATATTTAGTTGACATTACTGTTAGGTACATTAATATACTAAATACTGAACCAATATAGTTAATGGTTTTCGAGTTTAATGGGGTGGAGATGGTAGTGTAATAAAAATGTTTGAGGTATAAGTTATTTTCTTGCCACATTATTGTCAAGTACTTATGCAAACTAAAAATATTTATGAATAATAAACTATATAGTTTATATTTTCTTCGATATTACAATAATATGTAAAAATAAATTTATAATATAAATTATCTCCTATATATAAAGTAAGTATATTATATAAAGGTAAACATTTTTGTGGTAACATTATATCGCTTAATTTATAATCATTTTTCAATTCAGTCTCGAACGAATTAAACTTTCCATGCAATTTTCATTTGTTAATACCTAGTACTTTTTTATTTTTCAAACACCTCAAGTGAATTCGTTATTGTAATTATTACAGTAATTATTTAAATATACAATATTTTTAGTGTACATTTAAATTAACAATAATTAAATTAATTCTTTTTGTCTGAAACATTTTTGGGTTAAGGTCGTATTATTATTATTATTATATGTGTTCAGGTCGAAAAACCAGGTTAAACCATCTGGCGTACACACTCGAGTGTTCCTCAAATCAAAAATTACAAAAATAAAAACAAGATGATAAAATATGGATTTGGTGCACTCGATTTGGTCATGAATTAAAATCCTCCGAGGAATGCAGGAATCCTCTCAAAATTGGCGCATAATATATATATTCCGGCGGAAATATCGTAGAACGCTCAAGTCGTACCATCTATATAGGTATATTATTCGTAAGACAATATCGAAAACGTACCGAAGAAAAGTAAAAATCATTATGACTTCGCGTTATGACGATAATACGATATATAGGTAGAAAAATCGCACTAGAGGGGCAGGCCCTCGGGTCCGCCGCAATAATAATGGATCACACGAATAAAAGCGCTTGTTATAGTCTCTCCCACGATCACTTTCATATCTGTCCTTTCCGATCTCGGGGTTTTACTTTCTTCTTCTGTAATTCTTATACATTTCGGTTCGTGATTAACTGTATATATACCTACGCCACGGTGTCCACGATCCCCAAGTCGAGATTGATCGATAAGCGATTTACTGCAGGTGCCTCTACGGCGTATAATATTATATTTAGTATACCTAACCTAAAGTATATACATATATAGACTACGACCTATAGACTAGGTACGACGTAGTTATTCTTTCAAGCCATTCGTTATATTTTATTATTTCTTACAGTTTTCTAACAATAATACCGACTTCCTATATCTATATAGTAGTTTCCGCAGAATTTCGAGAGGTCGTCGAGCACGCCGAACACTGCAACCAAAAATGAACCACTTGTATTATTTTTTTTTTTACCCATTTCAATAACGATATTATATATTTTTATTGTTTTATTATTATTTTTTTTTTTTCAAACAGGGTAAATCATGTGCACGTACAGGAAATACGTTTTAAATCAATATTTTCAAATTCAATCTCGAAAACTAGTTTTTTTATTATGTATAGGTACTCGCGATGCACGAGTGGATTTAAATGATATCAATTCATGGTAAAAGCAATAATAACTTCCATACGGATTAAAAAAGTTGTAATCATTCTTTATCTTTATAATCGAAATTATGTGTACATTATTTCGATACATTTTGCTTTAATGGGGTTGGACCATTTGTAAGAAAACTAATTGATAGATGTGATCTCGGATGCTGTGGGAGGTATATAATAATTAGAAACTTCGTAAATATACCTTTTATATCCCATCGATGTGAACACGATTATTTCTCATTTTAAGCGTCGTGCGAATGACACGTGAAACGATAAATCATTAAAATCGATCGTAAACATTTATGAAAACGGTCGTCCTTATACGCGGCGTGTGCATCAAACATATTTTTAAACCACACGCGTGTTCAACAATTATTCCAAGTTCAAGCCGACAATAACAATATATTATATAGAATTACACAATATAATATTTTATACTTTGATAATTATATATAGTTTCGAGTTTCTACGTAACGTAAATTGGTCACACTATTTTTTATAAATTTATTCGGCAAAACCCTATTCCAAAAACGCAATAGTCCATGTGCAGTGCATTGGTTTATTATATTTATTTAATATACCTACAGTTTAGTTATTACTTTTTACCACTGAACGTTGGGCACCGTTGCTCGTAAAACATACTATATTTATTACTGTATAGTATACGTAAGTATATTAATACCATAGTTATACTTTATAGTACATTGATATGTAAATACTGTATTTATAATCAATGGTTGCACTATATGGAATCACTCGCGTATAAAACCTGAAAATTAAAAACTTCATAATATATATGTGCATAATGCATCTATACATTATGTACTTGTTATTAACAGCTGCAGAAAGTATATATTGGTCGATTTAACGTAGTGTTAGAAATCCGATGGTATTAGGTATACCTACTTTACCATCGTTACTCGGACCATAATTTTATAAACGATTGTTATTGACATTTGACAATCAAGAAAAAAACGAATAAAAGTAACAGTTTTTTTTTTTTGAAAATAAAGTGGCAAAACATTTAAATTTATATACTAATATAATAATAAATAATATATTATATTTTTACAGGTACACGGTGCGTATTTGATGACAAAGCATGCGCCAAAAAAAAAAAAAATATTTCTTTGACGAATTAACTTGTCATTATTATCTATTTGACGGACTTGAATTTTCTCACATACAACAATATAAATATATAATAATATCAAACAAGCACGTGAGACACGTACCTATATAGTAGTTCTAATACGTGAAGTATTACTTTCCGTCGACTATTGTATTTAAGTGTGGTGTGTGTGGGTGTGTGTGCGTAACGATACTGCGCAGGACTATTATGGTCCTGTTTCTAATTGTTGGCATTTTTTCAACAAAACCTAGCAGTGGTGTTGCGGACTACGTTTATTTACTTTATACACTGCGCAGCGGCGTTTTATTCCATACCATCACGAAATCATATTTTGTATATAAAAATGGGTAGGTTGTAGGTATAGGTACCTATAGTATACCCACCTACGTTATTTCGGCGGCGATAACTCCACACAGAAGAAAACAATGACCTATTTTCTAATAATTAATATTGTGATTACGTCTCATGCCGTCTGAATTTCGCGACACGAATCACTCAACATTCGCTTTACTGTGTATAGATGTATACCGCTTGTGTGTTTCTGTGCATGTGTTTCCTTACCGGAAGGAAATTCGTGGTAAAACTATATGCACGTTGAGGGGCGCGTGCTCTTACGTATTGTATTATTGTATTCGATATTATATTATATGTGCAAAAGGTCCTGCGGGTCGTTTAATAACCGACAACCTGGTCACAGTCGTGTGAGCATAATGGTTATGTGTGTGTACGCGTGTCGTGTGTTGCGACTGCTTCAGGTGTATAATATGCATCGTATACGGAATGCATGCGCAAAATCTCAACAGACCTTGGAAAGCTGCGACTGCCTCCGTACTTGGCAAATCGATCTATTTATCTCGACCACAAATGTCTGGACGAATAATCGTGTGTCCCCCCCCTCCCACGAATATCATTATTAACCGAGCCGGTATACTATATATTGCAGTGTGCTATACACACTATACACTCATACGCGTAGTTATGATTGTTCCGCGGTCAACGTGTACACTTATATTGAGGAAATAAAATAATATATTAGACATTAAATCGACGCGAAAGTGAAAAAATAAAGATTAACAGCAATCAGATCTCGAATATATAAATTGGAGCGGCTCCGACCCGCGTACACGTATACCTACAGGAAATATGAAAAATATAAAACCTCGAAAAACAAATATATAATATATAATATCTGTATCGTCTGTTTTTTAAAAAAAAAAAGATTTAGTGCCTCGCTACGATCCTAGTAAAATTATTCTAAGGAGAGAAATCGGGCATGTCAATTGAATAAATCTGGCGATTATATACATTATTAATGCACTCACGTTGCGGTTGTAGTATTTATTTGCCAAAAACTTTATATAGATGGGAACCTACTTTCGTTTTAATTCGGTAAGTGGCATTGTATTTTATACGACCGCCGAGCCGCCGCTCCGTCTCTACGTTACATCTATTACGGTTAATACATATATATATTACAATATATGGTATTATGCTACACAACAATGAAATCGAGTAATGAAAATATGTGTTCGATTGTTTTATATGTTGTCGGGTGTGTGCCGACCATTTCATAAAATAAATTCATTTTTACGTTTTTATTCGTGTACCTCTATACACCTTGTTTATACGGACATGCGTTATATTCAGTTATTGTGTATGTTATAATATTATGCTTTTTAAATGATTTTTGCACGACGCGATTTGTCAAACAACATGAATAAGTACCTGCGCGGTTGTGTGACCGGAACGGTATAGGAATAACGAAAACAAATTTCCACACTTTATTTAATGATTTATACAGGTAGGTATGTACTTAATGGTTAATATTGTGTGTCGTCGAAAGTTTTGACCGGTAAAGGAAATGGATTAAGACACGGATGTCGTTACATTTCATATAAATAAAAATTGGCAATAATTACACGAGTGCCCATATATATTATATTAATTTATGCGAACGCGTTCTGGCGTGAAATCCAATCGACACTTCTGCACATACTCGTCACATTTCCACTAATTTTAGATTTCGTGCTTGAGATTATAGTTTATAATATTATGCGCGTCGATCATAAAGACAATCAACCCGAATTTCACGGGACGTCGCGACCGTTTTAATGAAATCTGCGACAATCGCCCATTATATAATATGTATACAGATAGATTGTGGCGTAAATTAATATATTTGCAAAGGTGGCATTAACTAGTTAGGGTTTTTTGAAAAACTTTTATATCCTAATCAGTTGGTTAGTTTTCTAATCAACTAACAATCTCAACTGGTTGAAATAACTTGGATTTTTTCTGTTGGTTTAAAAATAATCCATCAAGTCAAGACTAAAAATGTTTTGGAAATATTATTTTTCATAATATACTTCACTTTAAAACTAACGATTTATTATTTATTAACTGATGACTTCTAACTTGACGATTTTGTGTTCGAGTAACTTAACTTGAGCGAATCATTTCTACGGACTTTTGCATATTATTATAGTACACCTACCTGCATATATATGGGCTACCCGAATATACCCTGCACAGGCGTCATTACGGATTGCGTTAAAAATAATAAAATGCATACTCGGGAGCAATAATAAATTAATAAAAGCGTTCTTTGAATTGTGATTCTTAGCTAACTCATTATACGTTTGCAGTGGTTGCAGTATAGATCAGCCGCAACCTTCTGACCCACTCCGCGAGTCGAAACACTGCAGAAGTTTGCAGGTCTAATGTGGTCGCCCAAATATAATTATACACCTATATATGTTGTTGGTACAACTATACTCGTATGTATACACATTGGGCATTATCGAAAGCATAATATATATATATGACATATTGACTTATTGTGCATAATATAATTATATCGTAGAAGTCAACAATTTAATATAGGAATCAAACAGAGGTTAGTATTATTCTCCTTTTACTTTTATCGGTCGAATAATATTGCTGCAGAGTAGGTATACACGCGTATATTATTCCCCTTTCTTGTGCATATATATTCTCTCTTTTTGGGTAGAATTATAAAGCTTCTCTCTTTGCGCGTTATCGCGAGAATCTCAAAAACGCCAACTATATAACGTATAGGTTGAAACGTACAAAGATTTCTCACACGACTACTCCGCGTCCACACGGTATATATGGGTGTTTTAAAGTCCCGTTCCGATATAAATTTGAAATCCCACGTAACCAGCTAAAGTCGCACGAGCGAGCTCATCTCGTCTTATAATGTTATGATATCGTATTATATGTTATGTTTCGTCAAGTCGAAACGCATAAAATTCCAATTCCTTGGTTTTTACAGCGTTTTCCCGTCTGAATGAATAACTGACGACGTATTTTCACACCACGGCGCCTGCGCACCTTCCATATACAGACTACATATTATTATATGTAGTTATGAAGAATACCGATATAATATTATCATAATATACAATTTTTTTTTTCTTCATACATAACACGTCTTTTTTTTCTGTTTTTTTTTCGTTATTCATGGTCGTGATCCGACCGAAGAGGGAACGCCTACATGTATTACGGCATTATAATATTATATGATAAACACTGCACGGGTATACACGAATGTTAAACACACATCTCGCGGACAGATACCGACGGACAACTATACACTTGGGGACTGAGAGAATGGTTCGGGCTTCTTGCAATATAATAGTGGGCGAACGCGCTAAAAAACTGGTTCCAGATCGCCTTCACGTGGACAACAATTCACAACTCTGTCTCAGTCTCGCGAGATTCTGTAAAAGAATATTAGGTTTGAGAAACACCGCGAGGATTAAGTGTTAACGGAAAAAAAATATACCTAATAATATAACGAACAAACAACGGCCAATAATACACCTCCCCAATGATATACGGTTTAAATTTCACTACTATAGCTCTTATTCGACGTGTACCTACGTGATATTATGGTATACGATTGAGAATACTTAACATATAATAACACTGCCAGCCTAGCGTCTTCAATACACGACTTTTAACACTTGCCGACCGTCTACAAATAACTACGATTTACTGCAATAATATTATTATTTAATATAATATATATATATCTATCTCCATATCGGCATTTACAGTTATAATACAAGGCACATCAAAGAAACGGCACTACTACTGTTTGTTAGTATTATCTTCTCAATCGATTTCCAATAAAACTTTTTTTTCGACAAATTTAGTTATAACTTGTACACTTATAACTATATTATTAGAAATTACCTTGCACGTAATTCCGAATTTGCAAACTAGTTTTGTATTGCGAGTTCGGTCGAATAATTTTAAGCCATCGTACGTGTACTAAATTTGTTTTTTTTTTTTTTTAAATTATCGTTCTGTTTACATGAATATAAAATAATTTTGACAGTTAAAGTAAACATTATTAGGTACACGTATATTATGTACTTATAATTTTCATCTTTGTACATTGAATTGGAATGTAACACTTCGTCCTACGCATTTAATCAATATAATTTATTTATATATACGTTCAACGAGTGCAAATGCACATCTATATTGACGCTAAATACGTAATCAATATCAAAATTTTAAGTATTCCACCTTAATTTTTCACACATTCGTATGCAAAAAATTTACTTCTTGTAATGCACCGCTTTTTAATTTTCTCATATTTATCATCATACAATTAATTATAAACGTTTTCACGTGATATTAGCAATTTAAAAAAATATTTAACCTTTTCACTATACTATTATTGCTTAAAATATTAAATGCATTACCTTCGTCGATGTACGCATAATTATGAATTACGATGCATCCAATCATATTTAATACATCGGATGTAATGACCTACCAAACAAATTTTATATATCTGACAAAATTGCTTAACACACTTTGTACGAGTAGAAATTATTATTGAGTTAAGTCCAAATCGTTTACCTACATTTATGACTATATTATAAGAAAATATAGATATTAAATGATCAAACATAATAATTATAAATTTAAAAATATCCAAGAAAAACTGTTTGAATTATAAAAAGAAATGTAATATCTTTTGTCACAGTTATTAGTTAGCAACTTTAACGTATAAGAAAATATCTATCCAAATATATTTAATAAACTATAGTTTTCTTTTCTCGAATAACCTTTATTTATTTAGTTACTAAACTTTATGTTTAAGTATTAATAGACAATAGTAAACACATTCCCAAAAACCTTAGTATGAATAACAATTTATGAGGACGTTATCATGATCTAATAAGCAAAAATTTATCAATTATCAACTTATATATTATTATAATATATAGTTAAATGATAAGAGTTATTTAGTTTTTAAACATTTTGAAATTTTTATAATCCCGAGTTCAAATCTTGATACATGTTTTTCTTGTTTACACTTAATATACAGATATCTCCTACAATATGTACTACGTATATAGTAATCACTAATTAGTAATCTATACTAATCAATATACACATTTTAAAACAATGCAAAATTATACAGTCGTTTGTCTCTTTCTCTTCCTCTCTCTAAACGCCTACGTGAAAACCAACTATAGCTGAATAAAATATAAATTATTCTCGTATGGTGGGTCGACGACAGTATTTCATCGAAACGATTAAGGTTCCTACTTCCTCTATATGCACAGATATATATTACACACATATGAAATATAGAAATGTATAAATGGCTAAACGCGTGTTAATAACTTTGAGTGCATTGACTCATCGCGTATATACACAAAATACATATACGGTCATCGAAGGCCGCGATTGATGACACTTCCCAATCACAAATTTGATGCTTTCGCGTTAGAATGTAATAATATTATGTAGGTATAATAACCGCGGTAGGTGCTCGAAAAACCCTCGTCTACAGACTAATATGCACCCGATATTGTTGTAAACGAATAGGAACAAAAAATATTTAGGCTATCCCGACGAGAGTTGAGTATATTCAAGAAATCTGGACACACCGCGCCCCCCGCGGTATATATTTGGGCCACAAGTCTTGCGGTGACCGTTTATATGATGTAATATTGTACAACACATATTTATACAATATAATAAAGTGTAGGTATAGGAATATTTATTACTTTTATCAATATTTTTTATATACCTGCATGTACGGCTATACTATATATATATATAACAGGCATATTATAACATAATATTATGTGCAGGTCCGACCTTGAACTCGATGCTGCGGTTTGCACCTCCTACTTCAAGGCGATTATCGTACTTGGGGATAAAGAGTTCAGGGATCTCTCCCCGTCTCCGTATAAAATATAAATCAAAATACGGCCGCTAACAACAATATAATTTGAAAATAATAGGTATATACACATAATATCATATAATATAGGTAGGCCTATCGTTCTATCTTTGATATCATTCAACATATGTGGGGGATATTATTGTAATTTCACAGTTTTGTTTGTAATTATTACCCCTCGGCTCACAAATAACACGCCTTGGGCGGTACCCATTTCTTGCAGTGTTCGGATGAGGTACAGTCATAAACACAGTGACGGGCGTCGTATACATACGTAGTCGTCATACCGAACAGTAGCATGGTTCTAGACCTAACATATTATTATATTCACGACTCGTCCAGTCGTACCTCTGCTGTATAGGTATCGAAATTAAATATTACGAAGACGACCAATTTGATTGATTCTAAACGACGTTAAAACCAAAAACGTCGTACCGTGACCCGATATTATACCTACATGTTATAATATTGTGTACGTAACATTGGTCAAAATCATATAAAACCATTACAAAAATTATTTTTTGATCTCGTATATATATATTATGACCGTACGATTATATATAGGTTTTCTGCGCGTATAAGTGAATCTCTTACCTCGCTATATTTGGTCGTCGATCCACCACGCGCGCGGCCCGTCGATATAATAATATCTTTATTGTTCGTTTGTCGAACAAAACTATATGTATATTATATTATTATGTATCCAAGTCACACGCACACACACAGACACACCACTTATTGTCATATATTATTGGCGAATACACGTTATATTATTATTATTATTATTATTATTATTATATGTGGACACCTCTTAGACACTCGAGCGTTCGGTCGCTAAGAATTAAAAAAAAAAAAAACAAAAAACAAAAAAACGGTCGTGGACTAGGGAACTCGACTAGAGAGGAGAGACTTCAACCAATAAAACCGGTGAATTTTTCTCGTCGTCTTCTGGTACAAATAACACGCGGTATGCGCGGGTAAAAATATTATACCAGTAACCACTAATAACCACGCGATACAGGCATAGGACGGACGTGTGCGCGCACGCGGACAGACGAACGGACGGACACGAATATGTCTGCAGTACTGACTGTGCAGTCGGCGACGGAGAGAGCTCGGCGCGCCACTCACCTTACCTCTCCTCTCGTTCTGTGTTCACCTGTCCGGTTTTCTACGCCAATGAACTAGACACGTAATAATATTAAGCAGATATACACACGGCGGCCGTCGTGTATATACCAGTAACGTCGGCCACGGAATATAATAGTAGTAATGGTAATAGTAATAGTAATAGTACTCATAGTAGTAGTATAGTGAGGAGAAGAAGAAGAAGAAGTAATTACTGATACATGTGCCCGGAGTTTGCAGCCGGGGTTCAACGGTTCGTAAATCGTAATGCCATCGACGTTACACAGCTGATATTATATTATTATATATTTTTTTATAATATATTAGTTATATATGCGCAAACGTATTCGTATACGAAAAGATTATAAATATCATTATTAATTATTACCTACTATTATTACTACTACCGACGAGCTTTAACCATTCGATTTTAATTGGGTACAGCGTCTCGTGTGCAAGCCCAACTTGACGGACAACCTCAAATCGCAATGGATTTGCGATGCCTCGATGGTTTTTCGTAGGCGCGTGGTTTTTGAATGGTTTTCCAGACATGTCAATCCAATAATTAATATAATCGATTCAAAAATAACACCTGTCCGATCGATAATATAACATGCATATTGCACTGCGTGTACTGATGATCTAGGTATCGAAAAATGGTGGTATCCGTGTTAAATTTTCAAAATAATCAAGAAAAACAAAAAAAAATCGGTCTGGTATAGATAAGTTTTATTATGCTGTACAGCTGGTGTCGAGTGTACCTCACTACCTCGTCATTGAGTAGGTCACTTTAATAGTTTAATGGATACAATAGGTTTTAATGCAGCAATAAATCTTTGTGGGTACGATGAAAACCGATTCTGCAGAGCGTAAACGGTCTGTTAGCAAATATTTCCAAGGATATTTTATTTTATATTTATATTGATATTAAAAACAAATCACGTATATTATATAATATTATGCGGGGACTGTGGTTTTCACAACCCGTACAATTATTTAATAATATATTACTATAACTATTATGTCATTTTTACGTGGTTACCAAAAAAAACAGAAACTAATAACATTTCAAATTATATTTTTGTTTTTCCCGATTATGTTAAAAAGTAATGTAACATTTCCACTTCGGTCCCAAAGTACAAACTAGATGAAATTTGCTATCAGAAGAAGTTGATGGTCAGAGCATTTTTTCTCTAATAGAAAAGTCATAAAAAAAACCACACACATCATTGTAAACCTATACATTCATCGTCCCACTCAGAATCTAAAATTATACTTTCATATAATTTCATCAATACATAATTTTCCTTTTTTTTTTTTAAACAACGTAATATGTATAGGTACCTACGTACAGTCACTAAAACCACAGTAGATTGATTTATATGTTACATACCTACACTGTTTAATAGTTGTTGTACCAATATCGTGTATAGTTAAAGTCTTTCATAAATAAAAAAAGAACGTTATAACAGGTATTAGCATTGATTATGAATACATATGGGTATTAGGTACTCCAAATCGATTCGAACGACATATTTTTTAATATCAGTTAAATAGAATAATTAAAATAAAAAATGTTGCTTATTGAATTTTCGAAAACTAAAAAAATATTAACCTTAATTAATAGGCATGATTATTAAAGATACATTTTTTACATTTTCATTTTTCGATAAAAATGATTCAATTATTATAACTACTGTGAAGAAAATTATAAATATTTGCATTTGGTTTTAAGGAGTCATATAATATTTTTAACATTTTACTTCAAACGTAAAATGGTGTATAAGTGTATAGAACTCGGTTTCGCATAACGAGAGACGCATAACGCAAAATCGGTTAGCAGAATACTATTTATTTATTAGTGAATGTTTGGTTAACATTTCAACTGTAATACGAAATATTCTACTTGAAATCGTTAAGAAAATAATCAATTACGGTTTATAAACGATTAATCGATATAACTTATAATTATAATACTAATCGATATAAATTATTTAATTTCAATGTTTTTATTTTTTTTTTTTCTTGTGTAAGCAACCTACATAGAAACTGTAACTGTCAGAGGTTTTTTTTTTATTCAGCCCAAAAACATTATATATATTATATAAAGCAAATAAATAATTCTATCTGCAAAATTAAACTATTAAATTTGATGAGTTTTTTGTATTTTATTGTTCTACAAATAATCAAAATAGATTTTTCTATACAAATTATTGGCACAAGGATAAAAATGTAAAAATATATAACAATGCATTGGTATTAGAACTGCCTTTTTTCTTCATACATTATCATTTAGGGATTAATTTTCTGGAACACTTTAATGAAAAATTCCAAAAATGACTAATACCTTTACTTTTATTTTGGTTGACTGATTAGCCAGGTCCATAGTAATATTGTATTAATTATATAACGTACTAAACCATTATGCATTTATGCATATAACATATTTCACTAAAAACATTTCATACTTTCCATAATATGACACACGCGTCACATTTGAATTGATATTCCATACGTATAGATATTTTACTATACGGACACTTTAACAAAATATTAATATATAATAAACTCAGTTCCAATGTGAAATTTGGTTAAGCCGCTTTCTGCAGCTGATTTTTATTATTTTTATAAAATAATAAAGTCGTAGGAAAAACTAAACATCATCATTTATCTTAGTAACAAGCATTGTAAATATTATTGTATGATAGGTAGGTACTTTTATACAGACGTATGCTTATTTTTATTAAAATGTCAATCTAATCTATTAATTATATGTACTTAATAACGTGGCAAACTGCGTTGTATACCCACACATAAAATAATATATTGTGAGACCTTCGGGTCGAATATAATATTGAGCAAGTTCGAATCGAAATTAATTAAAAATTGAAAACCGCAAACGTTCGGCCACGTGGAAAATAACTGTGGTGCAGTATACATTATATATTACGCCTATTATATTATATATTATACCTATCCAACCATTATAGGTCTAGTCCGACCCGATTTTAAAATGTAATATACGCAAACAGGTCTCCAGGGTACGAAGACAGAGAACACGACAATATTATTTTTTTTACGATCATACTATCTTATGTTTGCCGTATGATATATATATTCGTACGCGTATAAAATATAATTATTGTTTCTGTAATTAACGCTGGCGGGCTCAATATTGTTTTTTAAGTCCACCTCGACGACTCGTACGATTGTAGTGTTGTACATTGTTTAGACGTCAAGTTTTCTTCTTTTCCATTTGTAGTATAATATATCTAAAATATTATATAAATCCTTCGACCGTGCGCGTGATGGTGTCTTACTTGTTTTTATCCTGTCCAAGTCTATAGGTATCAATTAAAATAAAATAACATCATGTAT
>WHPZ01586694.1:0-10741 GCA_016617965.1 Macrosiphum rosae | reverse complement strand
AGCACAATATAATATTTTGATATTAAATAGCAAAAATTGAAATCGGAATTTCGAAGAAGCGTTTTAAGAGTTAACGAGCTACGGTAGAACAAGGTAAAAAAATATAGATATTATTTTATAATAAAATATTATTGAAGTTTTTGCTCGGTATTATTTATTTGACTTGTCACAAGAATGAGTATTACTTTGGCTAAAAACTTCAAAGCATTGAGTTAATATTACTAGAGGACCGGGCTGTCAGATTAGTTTTATAAGTTAAAGATGTTTGCTGAAAATAACTTAAGTACCTACATCATGGTCACAGTGGCGTAGACATGATTTCTGAAAGGGAGGGATCCAAAAAAAAAAAAAACGACATATATAAATGGTATGGGAAAATTGGAAAGTTCCCCACCCTCTCAAAATTTTTTACTAAGGTAATAAAAAGCAAATGGGGGGATCTGACCCCCTCATCATCCCCCTTGTATGTGTCCCTGCATGGTGACGTAATCGTATTCATCTGCGGTTGTGCATCGTTCCTAAACCGAAATTTAAATTTGATATTTTGCGATTTTCTAAATTGCTTTTTAACGGTTATGAGCTCAGAAATACAACCATGACTAGCTATGGTAGGTACAATATAATAACTAGGCTTAGGGACTTCTAGCATTTACATACTTTTGTTAATTATTGTTAAAAATAGCAGAGTGCGAAATAAATTCATTTCTCTGTGCCATGATATCAGATCTAAAATTTGAATGTGCATATTTTTGGGTATTTCATAGATTTTGCAGGAAAATGCTTATTTTAAAACTGTTATGCTCATTTTGCATATTTTGACATTTTTTTGTAAAAAAAAGTATTTGGACAAGAATAGCTTTCAGTGTAAGTTGGTATTTTTTATTAAATCAAATTTCCGATCTTTACCCAAATCCATAAAATTTTTGGAAAAGAAAGGAATAAAATTATCTGATTCATTAAAAACTGTCGAAGATGTGAAAAATAGAATTGTTGACTTAAAATGTACAAAAGACAAAGCAGTCATACAGAAGTTAAATTACGTTTTAGACAAAAATCATAGTTACAAAGCTTTTTAAAAAATTAATACATTTTGAGCTGTGAAGTTGAAGATATGGAAGGATTGCCTGAGGACTTGACAAGTAATGATTTGGTTTATTTTATGTATATGCTCCAATTTCGACTGTAGATGTCGAAAGAAGTTTTTCCATGTATAAAAATTTACTGTAAAGTTATCAACGTAGATTCAAGTTTGAAAACATCAGGAATTCAGGAAATATCTCTTTGTGCAGTGTAATTTTCAAGGTAAAGCAATTAATAAAAAAATGAGAATTAAAACATTTAAATGTTTAAACATTGTTTTGTTTTTACTTTAGGATTGGTAGACATAAAAATGTAAACCAATTACCTTTTAAAAATTGAATTTATTAAATCATTTTAAATTCAAGTAATAATATTCTAATATATAGTAATATACTAATATATAATATAAATTTTAATAAAATAAATATTTAATTTTACCACATATTTGTTATACTTAATTTTTTTTGGCCATATCTTCGTGCATATACGGTTATTTTTAAGTACATATTTTAGAGCATATATGGCCATTTTTTGGTGCATATTTTGGTTATTTTTAGAGCTAGAAGCCCCTAAGACATCAATATATTGCGTCCGTGCAGCGCATTTGGAAGATTTGTTAAAACATCCATCGTTCCGCAGGTTAAATCATATAATATTCCTGAACAATTATAAGTCTCGTCTATATTTTATCAGGTCGAAATTTCGGGGTATTACACGGACCCCGTTAATCATAATAAATTAACGTCCATAAGTCACACGAGATTTAAATTCGGATTAGACCTATGGCTGCGCACAAATGCGTGACTCGACGGAGAGTGTAATATGTAGAAATATTATATGCTCCGCGTCGTTAGGCGGACAGCTGCTCCTTATAGGACGTACATCGTACCTATATAATGTGTATACCTATATCTCTATATACACGTGCGCGCGCACACGATAATATATGTATTCATAATAGCCCTGCTCGCACACACGCACACGAACTAGCACACAGATATACTGCACCGGCCCGCGCGTGATATCACATTCATTGAATTTAATTGATGATATTAAAAGGGTACGACGATCAGATTATACATGCACACACACACACACACACACACAAACACACATATAAATGTATACGCCGATACGCGAGCCACATTGTTTCCTTTGTTATTTTCGATTGGCCACTGTTCCTTTTTCCCTACACGCCAAACCATTAGCCTCGTAAACGGGAGCGCGCGCCCACACACACACACACACACACACACACACACATACAGTATCATCACGATTCCCGGCGGGGGTGGTAATTATAGCCGATTTACGTATTATAATATTATTATATGGGCATCAAATAATAATAATATTATTATAATATTATATAGAACGGTTATATTATACCACGTCGGTGGCGATGTATTGAAACGGAAAATAACGATATTGTGTACTATTATTATCGTCATGTATAGTGGTCACGCATAAATATAATGACTTGGTATAAACCGTTAATACCTACGCGCAATATTATTAGAACCGAATTAAATTTTTTTGTTTTTGTTTTGTCACGTATATCAATCAAACACACTATTTAAATGACTGCGTAAGTGTTAAGCTTTGAGTTGAAATATGCAGCAATATATTATCTCAACGACATGAAACATCGACGTGGGACATCGAACAATAACAACGTCTTATTTTTCAACATAATATTTTGAGTGTTCGTGTTTTGAAATATAATTATCTATATTTTATCATAGGAACTTTGAACCAGATTTTCGCCATTCCAGTTTTAGATAAAACTTTGATGTAAAATTTACTTTTAACGTTATTGGGACCACTAAAAAAATGGAGTATTAAAGATTAGAAAACATACTATATGTATAGGATACCACGATATTCCTTGTCATGTTATTTTTTAAGACCACCGCCGTCTTTACAATAACGCACATATTTTTTACGTTTCTGTCAAATTTAAAAACAACTTTGAACGCTAATAACAGCTAATAACAATAAATTACGTAAATGGAACGCGACGGCAGTTTAGAAAAGAAAAAAAAATATTCGGGTATACATTTGCATGCATTACGTGGATTAACATATTTCGCTGATATGGAATGGAAAAAGATCATCTATTATACGTTAGCCGTTCCTTGACGTTTATTGCGTATCGTTCGTTTAATTATGTAAACATATTATACTGTGAGATTTATTGAACAGTCCTATCATGGTATAATGAAACGTCAGTCGGTCGTCAAACTAGATTCGATGAATATTATAATATTATTATTAATATTATACGTGACGTTACACACATATATAACATAATATATATGGGGTAGGGGTCCCATGTTCAGCGTTTGCCTCTGACGCGTTAGCCCAAAAACGCATCGTATACGTTACGGTAATAACTATTATTTCAACCGATACGTTTTCATTTGGACTGGCCTGCAGGCACTGGCACTGACATTCGTGCGAGCTATCGTGGTGGTGACGTGTACTTTTATGATCCGTCCCGGATTTCAGCAGTCGGTCGCGAACTAGATCTTCCGACCTACCTATATGATCTGTGCGGGATCGCCGGACCGATACCATTGCTCCAAGTATTTGCCGATCTCTTGCGCAGGATGCGTTGTACGCGTGTCCTGTATCACTCCGCCATAATGAGTTGGAGGCTTAGAACACCCTCGTGTACACACTACACCGTAATAATGAATTTTGCCGAAAGTTGATCAAATCACTCTCGAAAATGTTAGTAAACATGAATGGCGTCGATATTATATTAAGTTCTGTTAATTTTATTAAAATCGTCACCACGCGGGATTCGGACCATGTCGAAAATCGTCTTATTAATCCGACGAACTCGTATCAAAATAATATTTATTTATTTTTTTTGTTCACAATTCAGTGGAGATTTACGAAAAGGATCAACATTTATATCATTACATAAGGGCGCATTCCGAACACGCTATTGAGGAGATTTTTGTGTATTATACAATATAATATTTTAATACGGGCGCACTTTGTCTTGGTTGAGTATCTCAACTCGTTTGAATAGTAATAGTAATTAGTATTACTCTATGATTTAATAGTTGATATCGACATCAGTGATATTTTTGGGTCAATTTCATATCGAATTTATATAATACTAGCTGATCTTTGTTGTCCATTAAAAATGTCAACTCTAATGAATAATATGTTTAAAAAAAAAAATAATAGCTTGAAAACTCATGGCAACAATTTATAAACAACAATTTCCATCGGAAATCTCAAAACCCCAGTATGAGCACCTCCCGGGATTGGTCCTCTCCCTTTTTTAAAGTAGCCTATCTTTTGCCCAGAGGTCTAATCTATCTCTGTACCGAATTTAACCAACATCGGTCCAGCCATTTAGGAATGCATAAAGGACACACAGACAAACATTAATTTTTATATATATAGATATGACGATATCCTGACAGAGGTAAACAGCGTATAAGTTATCGCGTTTTCGAAAACATATCATTTAATATTATACTAAATATCACAGTTATATATTGTCAGGTGATAAATAATGAACTAATAGTAGTAATTTAAAGTATTAATTTTTTTTGTCGTATTTACCTATTTTTACCGGAGTTGTTCGAAAGTTGGGTGCGTTTAAATAAAATGAGTGATGAGTTAGGTATTCTCTTTTACACGTGAGAGAAACGATGAAGGTATTATTATAATTTATAGAAACACTATTAACATATAGTTTTTAAAGTTAACACATCTCTTTGTTCTTATAACATGATATAAAATTTTTTTTTATTGTAAAAAATACAAGACCAGATCAAAAAAGTTAAATTAAAAATATAACTCAATTCGATAAAAAAAAGCATAAAAAAATGAGACTCATAAAATGAAATTTCGAGAGAAAACTACTCTTTTTTTTGCCACGTTCTACAACCGTCGAGTGCTGAAATACCACTTTTACGATCAAGTTGTCGGGCTGGGAATGGAAAATTATTAGGACGAACGTTATCAATATTCATGCGGAGTACGTGCCATATCTTGTACAGCATTCGCGGTAGTTTGACCATCTGTGCTATAGAAGTACATTACCTGTATGCCCGTAAATATTATGTGTGCGTACATAATATATTGTCATTGATATTATTACTATATATTATACGTGGGTCATGCGATATTTATCTTTTATAACCGTCCTAAGTGAGATAAACAAGTGGTTAAATATTTAAAGAAGAAAATAAATAAACAGCCGTTATTGCGCACAGATATATCTATATATATATATATATTATATAATACGAACAATAAAAATAAACACATAAATAACGGGGCTCTACGACGACGTCTCGCGCAATAACATATTTTATAGTAAGACGAGAATTTTGTGGGTTTTCTTGACGGCACGTTTCATCCCCGGCCCACCCGCAGCCGATGAACGGATATAGCGTAGTCCCTTGCACACATTTAGTATCTACGTATATAATATACTGCACACCTACAACACGGGGACATAATAATATATAATTCGGCGGGAAAGTTGATGCGGCGAGGGGGTGGGTGGGTCGTAAAAATGACCCGAGCTCGGTGTTGCGAATGGCGGGGAGGGTGTAAGTCATCTCGTGTCTGGGTGGGAGAGGTGTACACATTTACGATACGCACTACGTCCGGCACTGACAATGTTTCGTCGTTGTATGTAATATAATATCATGTGTATATAAAACTGAAATACACGTATAGGATCCATAATATTATTATATAATTATATTATAATATTCGGCTGTTAAACACACGTCACGACCAAGACTGTGACCGACGGTCTTGGACGACGTTCTACAACTGTAGACGATTCCACGGGAAAAGTAATTAACATCATAAATAATACACTGCATAGGTATAATATTGTAATACGATAGTAACCTTCAAACGCGTACCGAATTACCACGAGGCTAATTTCCACTCGGTTCGCAGGACGGATTTCGTTTTGTTTCGAGGTCGCAGCCAACGCCCGTGTTACAATAACGAGGTTTATTATTTCCTTTCGGTTTTATATAATCGGTGAAACCCTCGTCCGCATAAAAACTGCAGTAATTAGGGAACCTTTGAATTTTCTATTATTTTTTTTTTATTTATATAAATATATAATATTATACCACTCGATTATTCGAGATGACGGTAGGAACGGATGATGATTGTGACGGAGATGGCGACGAGGAGCGATGTAAGGTCACACCGATCAATTATATTATAATACCGGTTCTCAGGACACTAATAATTTTAAAAAATATGACGTCAATTTCGAACGAGTGGAGAAAAGTGCGACGAATTTATATATGCGTTTCACAAAAGCAAGTTATTTTAGTTTTATTTTAAATACATTTCGAAGGTATAAAATATCATAAACATTAAAAATATTACCCATAATATATTCATGTATTATAGGTATGCGGGTTATTAGTTGTTGTATTATTTAAATTTTTTTTAAAGAAAAAGTTATTTATAAGTTAAGCGTATTTGAAGGTCTTGAAGAATATAAAAATAATTACATTTTCGATATTATTCAATTGAGGGAAAGATTTTTTAAAAGAAATTTGGTTATGATTAATATTTTTATATTTTATTTTAAACTCTTACAACCACTGCATATACATTTATATGAGTAAACATTAAACGTTACTGTATCAGCTATTATCCAATAACCGTTGGCTATAATATACAGTTTAATTTATTGAACAATTGTATTTTATTTTTAAATTATTTTAGATCATTAAGTTCGTGATTAAATGTTTTACATTTTTTTTATTACTTTTTTGTTATTTAAAATTAAATACAATGGACTAAATAAGAATTATTTATCATTCCATTAGGAGTTTTGATGTCATCCATTTAGATTAAATTTGATAGAAGTTTGATATCATCTGAAAATTACGGAAAAACAGAATAGGTATAATAATAAGTGTAAGGAGTGAGTTTCAAAAACACTCTTAATGGTATATTATGAGTTTTCGGCATTGCATGATAGTTGATAGGTATAAAAATGAATGTATTCATTTTCCAGTTTCCTTATTTATATTAGAACTTAATTTTTGAGTGAAACTTTAAAATATTATAAGTTATGATGATAACATTAAATATAAATTAATATAAACCTATATTATTGCATTTCAGAAATTTATAAGTATAGGTATTTATAAGTAATTTATATGTATAGGCAAATGTAGTACACGTAATTGTTGCATTATTATTTACATTACAATATTATACAATTCAATTTTAAACTTAATTCTATTATAGTAAATGAAATTCTAATGTTGTAAGATTACCGTAATATACGTATATTTAATTCCAAAATGCATACTTATGATGCACGTATTGTACAGAGAAATTATTCTAATGATTACATTAATTAAAATATGATTCTATTTTTTGTGGCCGTTACAATGTACTGACTAGTAACAATAATATATTTGTCAATTAACAAACAGGTGTATCAAAGATATGTATATTTTATTTATGTAAAAGTACATTCATAAATATAATTTTAATTATAATGAATACTATTATAATATAAATATTATATATTATTGAAATCGTTAAAATTACACAAAAAATAATTTATTTAAATTAATAATGGATTGTAAGAAATTACACCTTTACTAAGATTTCTAAAATTAAAGTCTTATATTCTTGCAAAATGAGTATCTTTATGTATAGAATATTAAAATATTTTTCAAAGCAAAAGCAAATACGAGAAACATAGATTCCATTATGAAGACTATACATTATCTAATAAAGTTATGAACAGCAATTTTAATCAGTCTTTTTCTGATAAAGATAAATGTTTTGAATATCAATGTTAAAAGTATTTTTTTACTTTTTTTTCATTGAACTTAAGCCCAGCCATTAGCTGTTTTTTTGTTTTATAGCAGGGGGGGCGATTGGAACGGTTGGTTGAAACACGTTTTTAGGTTTGGCAGAATTTCAAGTTGGGCACCCGTAGGTTTCTGCCATGTCCGGGTGGAGGATGGTGGCATCTCTCTCCGGACACGGTGAAGAAAAATGACGCCCGTGACCGGGTTCGAACCGTCGTCGGTGCGCGTTGAAACCGACGCCTTAGTCCACTCGGCCCCCTTAAAAGTATTAATATACTGACAATTATACAACTTCGTTGAACTAATTTTTAGAACTCTTACTCATAATATAATTGTATAATATTATTAATTATAATTTAGACTTTAGTGTTCCAAATAACAAAATTATTTAAATTTCTTTTTATATTTTATTATTATTTACATTTAAATTAATAGTTCTTTATTTGTTAACTAATTAGAATCTATTGTATTATCACATTTATTCTAACATTTAATAATTTAAAATGTGTAGTCCATGTTTAATTTTGATGTGTCTGGTTAGTGAACATTCCATAAATTGTCTTAACATAATATGGTTTATGACACAATTTAATGCCATCATCAGAAATGAAATATATATTGAGAAATATGAAAAGAACATGGCTCAACCATCTGTTTGTACAAACATTAAATTATATTATGCTACTAATTTTTAAACTAGAACTAAAACGATATTTGACACAACTATATTTTACTCTCGTTATTGAATATGAAAATATAGAAAAGCAATTCCGAAATAAAAATATATCGTAACATTTTATTGTATTAGAAAATATAATAGCGTCTGTCTTGTAAACTTTTTAATTTCAAATACTCCTGTCAAGCACTCTATATCGTTATGTGTTTTTTTTCTGTTTATTCTATCTATAAGCGATCAAAAATAGTAAAAAGTAAGCATAATTATATAACTATATATAAAATATATAAGATCTTAATAAAAACAAAATATTATTATTTGGCTATCGTTTTTATATTTAAAGATAATGCGTTGATAATCGAAGTATACAAACGTTACAGACGAAGTTTCATATAAATTAATTTAATATTTGAATGATTAAATAAAAATTAGAATAATAAGACAAACAACAGTATGGTGTTATAATTCTGATTGTAAAAATATAGTGTTAGTTTTATTGACATTTTAATTAATTATACAGTTATATTTGTTTTGATGTCGGTTCTAAATACGGAATAATATTATAGTAGATGAGTTGAATTTCATTGAATCTCATTGTATCAACAACATATTTTATTCGTTACAAAACGAAATTATGAATTCAATATAGTATATTAAATTGTATTTCAGTGTACCTACACGAAATGCTTAACAGTTTCAATTAGTCAATGAAAAGTAATAATAAAAAAACCGGATGTGTGTCAGATCGAGCTTGATAAAAGATAAAATATTGTGATCCATTATGTGGTGTGACATGGATTTAGGAAATTCAGTTACACAAAACATAATAAGCACACAAAACAATATTCTCTATTATTCACAAACTTCTGTACTGCCATCGGCTGGCGCGTCGTTCGCTCGTATAAGACACGGCGCGGCGGTGCCTCTATCGGGTCGGTAGAATATTATATGAGCAATAGAGTATCATAGACTATAGAGAAGCCGTTACATATTGTACTCATATTCATAACGATATGAAAAAATCAAAACAACGAATTTCAGTGTTACCCCATACGCGGAGGAATAAAAAATTTTACTCTCCAAGTTGTACTTTTGCCCAAGATTAATTGCCAGTTGTACCATCTCCGATTAAAGTTAACCGGAGCTTAACTGGCCAAAATTCCCGGCTAAAAATCTGTTATCAGCTGATTAAGCGTAATCGAAGTTTAACCGTACAACTGGACCTAAATATACTATATCCTTAATTATAGTTTTACCTGATCATCATTGAGTGGTGCCTCGACCGATAACTAACAATTTGTCGATTGTGGTACAATAATATTTTGATCGACATAATTTATACGTAGCATGTGATAATACTGTAATTTTATGTTTTGCTTACTTACTTCACTTCTTAATTTGCATAAATATGGCCAACCCTTGACACGATCACTAGAATATAGATGCGATAGAGAATAATGATAACTGTATCTGCCTTACTCGCAAGCCGATGCCTTACTCAGCGACGTGTAGGAGAAGGGGAGTAAGACACGCCAGTGACGGTTTTTGGCTCGACTTACAGTTTCACTTCAAAAAATATTTTGTTGTACGATTGAATGAGAAGAGGATAAACAGTTGCATAATAATGCATAATATATAATATTCGGTGCTCTTTTATGTAAAAAAACTATCTTGATCAAGAATATGACAGGAACTTTATTTGAATTGAGAAATCAAAACCGTTGGATTTATTTTTAGTATTTTAGTTTAATCAACAATAATTTAATTGTAATTTGGTAAGAAGAAAAAATAGTTCCCATTACAATATAGCCTATAGGTACAGAAACTGATCTTAGATATCAGTATTATTTTTTTCCCTGACAAATTAACAAAGGGAAATAATAAATAAATATTTTATTCGATGATGATGGAACCAGAATTGCATAATGAATATTGTATTAAATGACTACGAAGAATCATTTATCCATTATATAAATAATAAACATTGTGTGTCAAGCTTCATGTTTTTTCTTTCTAATAATAATTTTTAAATAGTCATTTGATAATATTGTTTCATTATTTTTTCTGAACAAATGTTTCGAGTCAAAATCATTAATGTATGCACACGATGTTTAAAAATAATGTTTACTATGAATTA
>WHPZ01586690.1:0-21037 GCA_016617965.1 Macrosiphum rosae | reverse complement strand
GGTCTATTTCGGATTGAAAATACAGCCGGGACCTTAAAAGCAATCACACTGTATAATATCCATACGCGTATATGGTACACGGTGACGGTTATTGCGTCGCGTTTCCAGGGTTATTGCACCCTCTCCCTGTCACAACACCGCCGACCAGTCTACGCCATCGACGCTAGCGGCTGTTTATCGTAGATAATATAAGAATGGATATGCCTATAAAAGTTTCATATGGGGCCTTGTGCTTTTTCGGGGAGGAGAGAACGTAAAGAGAGAAAGACTATATGGGGGTTTTTTTTAAGGTTATGTCCGAAAACTGCTTACAATATTTGCCAATTTCAAATTTGTATTTTGATTGTTATGCCTGAAAATGGAGATCGGAATACTCAAATCACTCTAAACTTTGCGTAGGTACATAAATAATTGTAATTAGAATATAGAATAATATAGATCGTTAATTATTACTAATTATTAATCATTAATGGAATTTACTATCATTTATCAACTATCATATCAATATTGGCCCCATATAACATTAAAAACGTATCACTAAGTTCCTATCCATTCTTATATATTATTATCAATGCTGTTTGCGTGTTTGCCGACCGACAGGAGGTGGCGACGACTTCTCGGAAACGCACTTTGGCCGAAAACTCGCTCGCCGCCGTACCCTTTATAGAATATATATTATTATTATTATTCGAACATAATACAATATCATGCGTGCACGACTATAATACGCGGTGTGTGCGATAGCGATAATAAAAACGATATATATATACAAGCGGCCTACATACACACACACACACACACATCATCGGTGCAGTAAACCCGTGCACCCCCCCCCCGCGAACGTTAAGTCCCTCGTAATACCCATTCAGCTCACACGCGGGTCAGGGGTGGTATATACGGCTGTTGTTGTAGTGTTGTGTAACTCGCGACGTATAACAATATAATATAATATAATATAATATTATTATTATATTATTTTATGCGATCCGGACCGGGCAATAAAAACGGAGATTTTAACGGGAACTCGCGCCCCAGCGACGTGACATAAACATTATTACAGTATATTATAATATTTCGCACGTTGCGGAACGGACGTCATTTTTTTTTTTTTCTTTTGACGCTGTGCGGGTCGCTTATATTATACTTATACCTGAATGAATATTAAATGAATTATTAATTATTGCGTACAGTCGTTTCGTACGGAAGAGTCGTTTCGCTTTGTATACGTCTATAGTATTATAATATATACAACCGTGTAATCCAGTGGTCAAACTGGAAAAAAAAAATCTGCATGGGGAAGTACAGCCCCTAAAATACGAGAAACGTTCCACCGACTTATATATTTTTTTTTAACCTTACTGCAGTATTAAATACTGTTTATATATCTACTGCACATATTATAATATTGTTAATATTCACGACAAATATGTAGTCAGGTATTGACTTATCATTATTGCTTGCTGCAAGAGTTGTCACGTTCCTCTAAAATCAACACTTTACGCTACTTAAAAAGTATTTAGTTTCACGATTACTTTTAGAAGTATACCTATACCTATTTAAATAGTATAATATACTTACAACAATAAACACGTGTTTTAATTATTATAAACCAAACCACATAATTCTATCGACTATCAGAATGAGGTACGGCCAATGAATATACTGTTAAAAAACATTAGTTCATAACTATACATCAGACTAAGATATTGGCGATGCCAATCCATTATATCTTAGTCCGTGATAACTAAGTGCTTAATTTCAGTATGTATTCTATTTAAGGTATATGTAGATAATATTATGACGAATAACGATTAATGAAACAGAATAATGGTTTCGAATAATATTAAATTAATACCTACATTGATCCGTAGGGATTCCTGGCATATAAGATGTGGTAGGAATCGACACGGTGAAAGTCCACCTTCACTGTTTATCATTAATATTAAGTTGAGTAAAAAATATTTGATTACGGTTCGCCGTTGCTGATGGTGTGCTTACAAGTATAAAAAAACATTATTATTCTATATTAATATAATTTAATATTATCTCTTGTGAGGATACGTCCTCAACCTTGATCGCATAATGTCTACCACATTGGTAGACCATAGTATGGTGTCCGATCACTCTCGAATATACAATGGCACAATATACATGATGCCCTATCCCGTATCCACATATTGTATTATTATACATAGTCGTCAAGACATTATCCAAAGGTCCTTGGCTAGTCGGCCAACATCGCGTTGTCCGGCTTGACATCAGCCAAAATGTATTCATATTCACGGGGGCTAATGTCGCGGTATTATCAGCTGCATAATGTCGACACCGTATCCACCTATTGTTGACATTACACCCGGGGTATATCATAATATTGTTACAATATAATAATTTATTATTATAGGTATTGTCTATGGATTTCGCTTTCGGGCCGTTCGGCGGTTTCATAATATTATATATTATACCTATATTACAATAATAATATGTAACGTAATGTTATGCGACGGTCCGTGCCGCGGCGACCGGACGGACCGGCACCGACCCGATGGGGTCTTGTGCGGCGATAATAAAATACGTTCGGCGGCGGCGCGCGACGGTGCGGTAACGATGTCCTCACGCCGGCAATAAAAGAAAAAAAACGAAAGAAAGAAAAAGCTACGGAACAGAGACAAAAAAAAAAAACCCCCACACGCGGGACGTTATATTATTATTATTATTATTATTATATTGTGTGTGTGTGTCTGTGCGTATATACATATTATATGAAAATATATAACGAGCGCGCAACCGTCGCCCGTGCAAAGGCGGTGTGTGGCTAGCGCGCGGTACACGTATTGTGACTTACGCTCATAATAATATATGTGTACAACGTTAGTCGTATAATATCGGCGGCGGCGGTCGCGGACGTTATACTATACGCGTTTTATTACAGACACGCCGTATGACGCCACCCCCTCGCCGATCCCATCGCGCGCGCTACCTCTTCCTCCGGGGGACCGTATTATATAATAATATTGTGTGTACTACGACACATTACATACACACATAATGTATACGCGTATGTGTCGTATATGTATACGTGGCCTTTGACGTCGAGCTTTTTAATTGGCCGTGTATCGGCCCCGGCCGAGACTTGTATATTATGCGGCTCGTGGCGGTACGACTGCCAAAAAAAAAAAGAAAATTGTCCTAAAATAACGATAAAAATGCCACTACGGCATATGGCATATAGGCGTGGTGTGATGAATTTATACAAGGGGGCTATAGCTTATTATATTTCTGGTACGAAACTTGTATTCTAAAAATGAAACTAAAAAATATTATGAAATGGGGGGCTAAACTAAATTCCGGGGGGCTATAGCCCCTTAAACCCCTCTCCACAATTCTACGTCTATGACCATATGCTAAGTCTTATTGTTAACAAGTCTATTACAACAATTATAACAATATTAATAGGTACGCATACATTACACTTATATGTAATTATTCCCACGTGTTATCAATACCTAATGCGAATTTGTATACCCCCCTTTTACCGTAAACACCCAATCACACTTCAGTAGGCATTATATTATATGCAGGTTACCAACCATGCTTGCCACTATTTTTAATTTAAAAATACTTTTACTCAAATCGTGATTTTTGGAATTTTTAGTATACTTAAAGACGGTATATTTTAAAATTCTTGAGACTTTGCGTATTACTAAAGCGATACACACTTCCAATTTTCGAACGAGAACTCCCCTTTTCACTGAAAATAATTTAGTGTTTACTGTAAATAGTCGTATAGGTACATTTTTTAAAATGTTAATATACGCCTAATTCAAAGTTCAAACAATCAGTTATTAAAATGCTTATACTAAGGATGATATCCCTAAAAATGGGTTTACAAAAATTAATTGTATGTAATATTGGGTCTATAGTATTAATTATAATTTTACAAATTAAAATGTTGATGGATTATTAAGAGTAGGTAGATACTAAAAATCTCAAGAAATTTGAAAATCCTGTCTTATATATCATATATAATATAGGTATTTAAAATTTCCAAAAATCACTGTATAATAATATAATATACATATGTATATATAAATATAATATGTACTAACGCGTCACGGTCGTTCAGTTTCAAAGAGGATCGTGACTTTTCGTAATCAGACTTCACCCATTTATCACACCATCATGGTTATGGGAATTGTCTACTGCATTCCTTACCATAAACTAAAATGTTCAAATCGCGATCGGATTGAAAAAAAGTAATGTTAAAAGTTAAAATAGTAGCACTCGAGTCAAAAATGTTCGGATTGCACCCAATTAGATCATCCCGTATAGAACTTACATTGATTTTAGTCTAAAATAGCATGCGTGTGTCGATGTTACGAGTGCAATTTGAAAATTACATTTTTCTGTCCCCAGTGAAATGCGACGAAAATAAGTGGAATTTAACCTTGCCCGGGCTCAAACGGTAGGTGGGTAGGTAATTACCAACGTTAGCAACATATCAAGCGATTTTCATCCGAAATTACTGCTCGTAGTTAAGTTTAGGTTATTCTTATCGTATTACCACAGACCTCCGTTTTGCCGCCGGCCGATGCCATTTATTGTGTTGGGCGTGAGGTAGGTAGGTACGCACGGATTCGCGATCTGCGGGACCATCCGTTCGTTATCTTTGTGCAAAGACTTAAATTATTAAACGAATTGCCATTTTATTCAATATAGCCGCTTCTCTAACATTCAGTCGCTATAATATTATATACAGCACGACAATATAATATATATTTTACTATGTATAAACCGTGGCCGAAGAACAAATAACTCGAGCGAGCTGTTGACTTGTGAACTATTATAATAATGGACTGCACATCTCCGCCCTACTAATAATAAATTATCAGTATTAAAGTGAAACCGTGATAAATCATATAAAAAGAAATGATCTATTTTTGTTTATACTTTTCCCAGGGAAATTTTAACCGTTGCGTTCTTTTCGTCGTTCAAACTCCACATTAATTTATTGTGAGCAATTTCAACAATTTTTCTGATTTATCTCCAACCCGCCGACGAGTTTGATGCATTTTATTTCGAAACTTAAATCTTTAGCTGATGATTTACGTTCAACCGGTTAAACGATTCTTGCTTTTATTAATCATTGAGCCAACGTCAATATCAAAATACGTGTAAAAATGCCCTTGCTTGTTTAAAATAAATAAGATTTTTATAAGGATAGAATATATAAATGTGAATTCCTGAACTACACCCTTAAGAGGACGCTACCCATGTATTTGTTGTCTCCGTCTTACACACGCACGACATACCAAATTTCCATTCGCTAGTTTAAATAGTGTGTTGTTAGTTTTAATATTAGAGTGAATTGACCTATTATCATACTATTAGGTAAGAATATTATCTGTGCTTAAGCGTTGGCGATTTTTAAATATTTTCATTTTCAAGTAAGATATGTGTACGTGAAATATAAAAAATTTAAAATGCTCATATCTCGCTTGAAAATTAAAATATCGAATAAAAGCCAACGCTTAAGCACAGATAATGTTATTATCTAAATATGTTATAATAGGTCAATTCACTCTAGTATCAAAACTAACTGCATACTATTGAAACTAGTGAACGACAATTTGCTATGTCGTGAGTGTGTAAGACGGAGACAACAAATGTATGGGTAGCGTCCTCTTAAATATTATTTAATAATGTTCTATATATATATTGTAGAATATTGAATATTTTGTTTCCGTTTTTCTTAATTTCTATTATTACATCAAATGTACAAATCATTATTTAAATTCAGTGAAAAAATTCAATATTTGTTATTACATATTATTATCACTATATTATAATATGTGCATCGAAGGTACTTAAAAACGTACCTACATACGTTTATTAATATTCATATGCAAATGAATAGTTTTGCTTATTAATATTCTCGTATTATCTGAATAATTAAATTTCAAAAGTATGTAATTTATTAACGGCGTATTGTTTCATGCATTAATAAATCATAGTTTTATGTCAAAGTTAAAATAGTATTAATATTTTTACGAACGGAAAAACGTAATTTATAGTATAATAAATATATTATGTTATATCGCTGTTGTAAATGTTATCCATACACAGCCATGTAACGTTTTTTTGAAAATCAGTGCAAGTCTTGAACTTTCACTAATGTGTTAAATTTTAGCTTTTTAAGACACCGCACACAAACCAAGTGTTTAAACCCTTTTCGTGTAAATGGAGATTAAACAACACATTTCAAGGACGAAAACTTTTTAAATTCACATCGTAGATTATATTTAAATTGCGTTCAAAGTTTATTTTTTAATTTAGTCCAAAAGTGCTTAGAGCCACGATTATTAATGCATGGCCGTGTATGATTTTACTAGACCATTATCGACGTGTAAACAGCACGTGTGTGTTGTACACATTATACCGGGCAGGAACCTATATAATGCGCATAAATATATATAATATGTGTATATGTATATACATTTATAAGAGTATGTACCTGTACACTGTACATAATAATATTATATACTATCATATGTGAAAAGCCCGAGGTGAAAACGATAAATCAAAATAGTAAATGGGTTTGGTTTTTATTTTTTTTAATTAAAGCGCGTGGAGTTTAAAAGAAACAGGGTATCCGCGTGAATAGGATAATAGTAATAATATAATATTATAATACGCACGTGGCACGTAAATACCACGCTAATAACACGGTTTTCGTGGAAGACCTCCCGAAGATCGTTATAGAAAATTCACCGACACGACGGCGAGTCGCGAACAAATCCTTCCGGTATCCGTTTTGGGGGGCGAAATCTTCGGGTTTCCCGTTTTCGGTGCGCGGAGGAGCGCATTATAACAACACGAACGACTCCGGAGAGGGAAAATCGAAAGTTTCGCTATTATTATTTTTTTGGTTTTTTTGCAAACGAATTTCTCATAAATATTAAAACCATTTTTGTTTCGCCAAGAGTTGACCCACTTCTTCGGGGACGACTACGGTGTTTATTTATTATCAGCTGTGTGGTTCACGTATATTATTATTATTATATATATGTGAGCCAGATATTTCGGTCTCCCCGGCAGACGCGCCGAGCCGGACTAACGTTCGATAACCCCTATATATCATATAATATGTATGTCTATAATATATATACACACACAATTTACTACGGGCCGTCAGCGGCGGGATAGGGGTCAGCCGTATTATATTATGTGCGCCCCTCCACCCGGACGCCGCCACGATACACACACGACGCACAACGGCGGTCCTCACTGCGAGCATCGCCCTCATCTCACCCCTCCCTCGAGTATATTATTATTATTATTATTATTATTACTATCGTCATCTTCACAGTCATCCTCTGTGGTTTTATAAATACACACGTACACCACGAGCATTGGCCGTCGCCAACGACGTATAATATAATAAGCAACGTTTATGCGACCCGGGGGCAGTTTACGTGTCTCGTTGTAAAAATCTGCGGCGGCGGCGGCGGCGTCGTCGTCGGAGGCGGCAGCGACGACGACGACGCCGGGCAATCGATGCGAGAATCGTAGTGGCTGGGAAAAATGACATTGAAAGCTGCTTTCCGAAAAAGTTTATAAGGTCCTCCTCTGTGCACGCCGAGACCGCCGCCGCCGTTATCTGACGTTGTACATCAAATAAAAGTTTCCTTTTATTTTTCGGTTATTTTATTTGGTATTTTTTTTTTTTTTACAAACTCGAAAAGGATAACTTTTATTTTATAAGTTCCGCTGATACGTTACACAGTCGTCATGGTTACAGTCAGTGAATAGCGATGAAAAAAAAGCAAAAAACCGAAACTTAATATTCGGAAAACAAAACTATATATATATATGCGTGTATGTATATATTATATATAATAATAATATATAGTACACGTACGCACGTATACACACATCTAACACGAAGAATTTTTTCGACAATCGGTGACGGGATTATATTATAATGTGCCATACGAGCAAATCGATCGGACAGCTGTGTATACCCATAGGGTTATGTACAGACGATACCAATTTTAACTATATGTCATAGTATACACGGGGCGAGCCCCAGGCTCGACCTGAAACAATTTAGGGGAACAGTAAAATGTGCGTACATATTTAAATATTTTATTATAATGCTTATATTATAATAATAATATGTTCGTGGAGATCGTGAAAATTTCGTTTCTCGTGAAAGTATAAAAAAATCAAAAATATTTATGTGTACCTACCTAACCTAACCACTATATACATTTTATTAATCTTAAAATAAACTTTATACAAATACAATAACTATAGACATTAATAGGTGAATACATCAACATGTATGTTGGTGTTTTAAAAAAAAAAAATTAGGGGCGGTGTCCAAACATTAGGCCACTATAATTTGTCCAGGCTCGACCAGAAATTTAAGTCTGCGCACGCCTATGCACGCATACCTATTTTGTAAAACTGTTTTTTTTTTATGGATTATTCATTCGTACACAATTAAGTTCAAACATACATAAAAATAATAACTAATTAATATATTAAATTAAGTTATTTTCGTAGGGGTTAAAGAACCTAGAGTTTTTGTGTAATAAGATTAAAATGAGGTTTAGGAGCAATTTTAGATTGGTCTCTCGAGGGGAGAATTTGCCCACTGACGACGCTCCTGGTAAATGTTTCGATGATAATTGCGTTCTTAACGCGCCGTCATATAATAATTATCGTTGTTGACTGCCTATAAATGTCGGAATGTGCGGTGCACGGTCTTCCGGACGAAGTACATTTTGCGGGTAAATGAACTTACAGATATAGAAATCGTTTTTGAATCTATCCACTCGAGTGGGGTGTTTCCGGATATCAAAAGCTTACGATAAAATCGATTTATGTTTCCAAAAGTGTTGTATATTATAGTTTATTAATTTTCAATTTGTTATTGAATCTCGAGTCTTAACAATTAATGTATGGCATTCTTTATTTTTAGTATAGACGAAGTATATATCATGTTAGGCAAAAATAGTGCAATACACGGTTTTGAGCGCGGGTCACTGGCGGTTGTGTTAATAACTAAATTTAGTTATAAATTCGACAAAAACGATTCTGAGCTTGCAGGGGCCTTCGGGTAAGCCAAAAACGGACAATGTTACAAACGGACGCTTGCTTAATTTTCGTATTTTTATTTACTTTTGGTTAATAGCGATTTCATTGGAAATTATTTGGCAATATTTTTAAATCTATCTAAAATTTCCAAAATATAAAAATACAGCATTATCAACTTTTATGGATCCACAAAATTGTTTTTTTAAAAAAACCAATCAAACACATTTGTTCCTATCGAATTAAAATAAAATGTCAAACCTTCAAATTCCAAAAGTTTAATGATTTCGAATTTTGATAAAATATGTAAAATCATTTTAAACTCTTAAAGTTATTACATTTTACTTTAGATTGAGTGAAGAATATTGGTTTTAGTGTTTTACAATGAAGTACGATTTTTTTTTTATCGTTCATTACGTTTTAGAGCATATTAATTTCTAAAGCATTCAACTTGAATTTTAAAAAAATTCTAGAATTTATTCTGGATATAGGAGAACTAACATATAAAAAACAGGAAAACGGGAACATCAACGCAATACTAATTTTGACAGAATTGATTTTGATTTTATTGTTACAATTTAGAATGGAATGCAACTGGACATTTTTAATATTTACCTATGTTACCATTGGTAAAGTTACTATTTTCAAGACACGATATAATTTTTGCTCTTTTTGAACTATTTATAGGTAGATATACCTTAGGTATAGATATTAGATATAATATTTGAAATGTTTGACTATTTTAATATATTTTTGACCTATGTTGATAAAATATTGTTATTTCTTAGTCAAAATTCTTGAAAAATGTATTCAACTGTTTTCATAATATTGTTGTTCTTATAAAAATTTAAAAACATCAAACATAAATAGTTTTTTCAATAAAGTTCAATTTGTAACGAAATTGTATATTAATACTTAAAATAATTTTCTTCAAATAGTTTTTGTTATTTTGGTGTAATATTCATTCATTAAAAAAAAATGTGTCTTTGAAACTTTAAACATTCTGTTATCCCTTAATATATTGATAAATTTAGACCAATTTATTTTAAGCTATTTTTAGATGTTAAAACGTTCTTTTTTAAATATTAAACAAAATTAATTATTTGATCAATCGTTTTGTTTTTTAAGACGATATTTCTTACAGAATGTATAAGTATTACCTAAGTATAGTTACAATTTTTCAACTGAATATTTTCAACGTTATAACATTTCCTTATACAAGTATACAGATAAAATGTTTAATGGTTACGTCGTTATTGCGACAAAATAATAACAACTGCGATTTGTGTTAAAGCTTTGGCGACTATAATACGAAACTCCAGGATTTAAATAAAATGTTATTCCAGTTGACACAAAATGAAGTTGTAGATATAAAATCTTTAGTACACCAATTGTTTTAGTTCACAAAAAAACTTTTGTTCTTACTAAGTCTTGTTTAGGCTAAATCAAAACGCTGTGTTCGCGTATAAGGGAAATATTGAAATTAATAAAAACTTTTAACATAAATACAAACTGTATTATAGTAGTTTATGACAATTCATTTTTAGAATCTTATAAATTAAATACTACGTTAACATGTTAGTTTTTATAATATAATATACACGTTCGAATATATGTTGCTATGCTGCAATGAAGTATATTAACCGGAGGTACCTACTACCTATAAAAACAAATATTGTTACATAAAAAAATGTCTTGCAAGTCTTAAAAGTCATAATTTAAAATTTGAAATTTCACGTCCCTCGAATTTATATTTAAGCTTCAAACATTTTATGATACATACTGCAAACAAAAGTTTTTGGGCGTAATAATAAATCAGTAATTTATATTCAACTACCGCGGGATGTACATATATGACTATAATATGAACACGAGAGCACCGACCTTGAACAGCGTAGCCTTTAAATTTTCACTCCAAATACACGTGCATAAGGTTACGTATTAAGTATTCATACTGTAAAATCCAATCTCTGGAGTAGTATACGGAAAATAAGTTAGCAGGATAGAAATATTATTTGTCCATTTTTAACGTCACCGTGCCCGATATTACTCTAACAGTAGGTAGGTAGGTAATATTATATTACAATGAAAAAATGTAAGCATTTTTATATATGTTATAACAAAATAAATTTCCAGAGGAATATTTTATGACGTTTCAAAATCTCGAATAGTAGTTTAAAGATATTCAAGGTCTAAGAGAATTTTAAAATTTATGTTTTATTAAGGCACCAATTATTTTCAAAAACGACCATCATAATAATATATCATTATTTAATTTACATAAAAACAAAAAGTGAACATAATACGCTAACATGCAAGACTATTTTGATTTTTATATAATATTGTATAACAAACTGTACTGTAATAATACTCATTATATTGATTTTACGCACACACATTTATGTTTTTTGTGCAAACAACTTTTATAAAGTAGGTAATACAACAGCTGCGATATTTTTTTTTTTTACTTTTAAATGAGTAAAATACGATTATAATATTATATGCGAGAATAATATTATTTCTAAGATTAAAATGATAGTTATATACTTATATATACAAGGTAAGATTTGTACTTTTAATTAAATCATGTGGGTAGTGAATATTATACAATTCAAACAATTTATACAATGTTAATAAATTATCAAGAAGTCTTGCGTGTAAAAATTCAATTTCGTTTTCTCAGATTTTCTATTGCACATAATGTTCGCATTTAAGTAATGTATATATATACATATATATATATATTATTGTATTATTTTATTTCAATCACTTTCCTTCCAAAATAAATTAAATTATCTTGATACAATCTCAACTTGAATATTAAATGTACTAAACAATTCCATCATGTTGGAAGTATACTTTTCATTAATTTAGACCTTAAAATATAATAATAATCTCAATAGTACAATTACAATATTATCTTTTCATTTATAGACATTTATAGTTTCAAGTTTTAACCATATAGTTAGTAACTAGGTACTGACATGTTAAAAACGTGTATTAAGATCCAACATTTTGAAAAAGAAAACAAATTTTAAACTATATTAAACGTTTAAATTGTATACCATATAAAAACAATAAACTTAAAGTAAATAAGAATCATGGTTAAAAGCATTTGAAAATTATAAAACAAATACTTATTTAATTGAAAAATGTAGTCTATGTAAATATTCTAATGCATAATATAAATAAATAGGCTAAAGTGTTAAAGTAATATTTAACTTTATTAGTAATTAAATTATATATTTTTGTTTCATATTAGTTACCAAGATATTTCTTTCTAATCTGGTGAAACATTTCCAATTTCCACTATCAATTAAACCATAGTAAAAAGATTAAATTACATATATTTTAATGGAATAATTAACAAATATTCATTTAGTATTTAGAAAATGTTAATACTATTAATTATGTATATTATGTGAATAATAAAAAAATGAAATCAAGACATATAGAAATTAAAATGCATATCTAACACCTCATTAAAACGGAAATCTAAAGCCTGGAACATATTAGGTAAAAAAAAAAACTCAAATGGATATTAAAAACGTGAAAGAAAAGCAAATTTAAACAAATCGGTTTGGATTCCTGACTCGATAAAGCGGACCAAATGTTACTCTCCGATTAAAATATCCGATGAATATTTTATAACGAATAAATAATATATTATATAGGATACATTAAAAATATAATATTAAATGAATATAATATTATGTAAAATAAATAAATAATTTACCAACTATAATTAATTCTGCTGCAAAATCTGCTGCAGGTACCTAATATTATATAGTATATGTTGTGTATATTAAAAATAAAATATGCTGTACGGCTGTTATTTTACGACATAATCTTTTGAAAATTATTCTCAAACATCCCGTGAAAAATAAAACAAGCGTACCAAGGATCATTTTCATTTTTTTTTTTTTTTAAATATATAACGCGTCATTTGATGACGTACTACAATATTAGAAGGAGCTTAATAGAAACAGAGAGAAAGATCGCGCCTCAAACACCACATCATACACGGTCGTAATGATCGTGTAATGTGTTTTTTAATCATAATATTATGACGATCATTATTACAGTGTTTATATAATATTGTTTTGTCAATATGACCGCGAGTACGTGCGGAGTCGCGTATAATAGGTACGTCGGCACGACGACGTCCCAGCACAAAATATAATTTATAACATTACTGTGTATATACATAGCACACACTGCACAGCGCACTATACTGTATAACAGTGTGCGTACACACATAATATTATTACTAAGGGAAGTTTATCGGTGTAGATTACTTTTTTTTTTTTATTTTACCGCGACGCATCTCCCGTCACTGCGGACACGTCACATTACACCGCTGCGACCGTTTACAGCCCTATAATAATAATAATAATATGTAGAGAACGTTTTCAGACCTACCACCACCTCGCGGCAACCCTACACGGATATCGTTACATACGCTCGTGTACACGTCGCATATGTATATATACATATTATATATATGAAATAATATACATAATATGCATTGCGCAGTGTGTGTGTGTGTGGGTGTGTATGAGAGTGTGCGTGTGTGAGAGCGCTATAAAAAGGACGTCGGACAAGTGGCCTAAGTCGTGTGCGAGTGTGTCTGCAGTGTGCGTGCGTCTGCGAGGTCTCAGACACGATCGATGGCAAGTGGCTCCAGTGAAAATCCCTTTCCGCCGAGTGCCCCACTTTCCTAGTCGTCGTGGCCCCACCGCCCTCCCGCGACCCATCTCCTTGGCCGCGCCGCCACCGTATAGCCGCCGACGTCCCGTTCCCCCGTCACCCCGCCACAAAGCACCGTAACACCCCACAGCTGCACGCAAAACATTTTCATTCCAATCGCTTATCTTTCCCGCCTTTCTGTGTTCAACGACGGCCGACTTCGTCCGCCGCCACTGCTACGCTATACGCTGCTCCTATACACATGTATATATAATATACAATATACATATTATACACCACCACCACCCCTACACGCGTCCCTCCCGTCTAGCGTACTTATATTATATCGTTTCATCCTTCGTTCGCGGATACGTCCTCACTCCTCCCTATATCATCACGTTCTGTTAATAAAAAAAAACAACTCTTATTATAATACACACATAAAAAGTTTTTTGTCTTTTGGTCAATCAGCCCCTTCGCTTTAAACCCACGAATTTCGTAATGAGCTACGTACCACATATCCTCCCCAACCTTAGCCCCGCTTCTCCGCCAACCCACAAACAACTCCAAACCACCGGCCTCTAGATCAAGGGTTAACCGTGGTATATTACTCCGATCTCCGAACCACCGGGTCTCCGCCGCCACCACCACCGCTCTCACCGGGTGCGTCCGTTTGTTTTCGAAGAACACGAGATAAGTGCTCCTGCAGTACTTGCGTTACACACCGGCAGCAACTGTGGGCGCATAACATGACATTATTATAGTTGCATTATATTATTATATTGTAACTATTAACTCTTTACGGCATGGCGGGTTACAATATATGGTCCAACATGCCGTTATAGTAGTTGATGTAAAAAATACAAATAAACGTGTCGGCCGAACGAACGATTTCTCGCTCGGCGTTTACCCGTATAATATGTTATACGATTATTATTATTTTTTTTTTTATTACATTTTTTCCTAAATCGACGAGTCCTCTGGCGACCATGGCGATGTTTCGGGCGGCGTTTACATCTCTGTTCCAATTGGATTCCGCATTTTTGGCAATACTGAAATCGGTTATCGTGTCGTCGGCGTCCGAGCTTGTCTCGTGTGTGTTATGAAGACAGAGGCATAGGTTTGGCGCACCTTGAACAACATCGCGTCGTCATGTACTCGTTCACATCTATCGCATCGCATCGATCTCGCCTACATTTTTTCCCGTAGTGACCCGTCGAATTTTCGTAGAAAATGTGGTCTCGCGAAAACAACTCCTCGTAAACACTGAGTTTCCTGACTACCCGATTGTACGAGTGTACGCACACGCAGTTTTTCATAACGGTCTCGTGTCGTACGGAAATATATTGGATGAGATAAGACCGATTCGAACCGTCATATACCGTCTCAGACAATCCATGTTTTTCCCGTAAAGCGAAATATTCTTCGTCTCGTGTAACCCGTTCTTTTCGCCGCTGTTTTCCCTGCAGGTGGAAAAACAAATGGTTGCGCGTGAAATCTCCAGGAAACGTGTAACAATTTTGTGTAATAAAAATTTACGTTTCTCGCTATTGACGCGTTCACGTCTTAATTCCACTTCTGGACAAAACTTGGCCGGAACGGTAAATGTGGAAACGTCCTCGTCACCTCTGTAGACGGCAAACCGTCTCTTTTGTGAAAGAATTCTTCGCGGACACTTTGACGATGACGCCGTGGCGTGCAGCTGATCGTTTCGACCACATTTTTTACACGACACATTATTATACTTAGTGGGCAAATTAAAAATGCACTCACGTCTCCACGACCAACGCACGGATCACACTATTTTGCCTACTGCTAGCTGTAGAAGTAGTGACTGCCACTCTCAGTCAGTTTGGTCTGACCACAAAATATTGTCTTTTCGCATATTATTGGCATATTACCTATACTATTAAATTATTGGCTAGGTCATAAACAAAGCTAAATTGACGATGTAAATAACTCTTACCAACTTTAAATTCTTGAGATTATTGATTATTCCGTTTAACGATTATGTTGGTAAATATTATCTTGTTGAAAGTGTTTCGTGTAAAAGTCACCACGCACTGGAAGGGGGGCGGTAAAATTCGAGTCGTCCGAAAATACTCGCACACGTTTGTGTGTGTGTGTGTAATGTGGTGCCGATTATAATATAGACCGACAAGGCAAACGATAACACTGACCCCGGCGTGAGGCCGTTACCCTCGACCTGTCCCGCACTCCCGCCGCCCGTGTTTGACAAATATTGTCAACGCCACCCGAAACATCTTCGTGGTCGCCCGAGGAGTCGTCGATTTTAGGAAAAAATATAATGTAAAAAATAAAACCGTATAACATAATAATCGCCGAACGAAAGATTAACGCAGTTCGGCCTACACGCGTAATTGTATTTCCTATACATAAATAAACGAGTCTGAAATGAGACGTCGACGGCTGCAGTGTCGCTATTGTATACAGTCATACATACGTCATACTTATATAATATATGTAGGTACACGGCACACGACTGGCCGTGGTCGACATTAAATAAATATAGTTGTTTTTTTTTCTCGCACGAAACGTTAAAAAATATTTAACATTATTCGCTTAATAGACCAATAAAATGTACAGCGAGAACGACGAGAGGAGGCATCGGCTTCGGCGACGACGACGACGACGACGTCGACGGCGCGGGTGAAACATATTTATTATATATATATATAAATATAGGTTTTGCCGTATAAAACTAATGTGAATCCATTAAATCGTTTGGGTCCGCGTATTTTATGTGTTCCCCGAGTTAATCAATATAATATAAAGCATACACGCCATTGCATACACATATATATATGGCGTACGTAAAGTTGTGGGTGTGTGCACACTGCAGAGGGAGGACCACATCTCGTCTTCATTACCGACACCGTCGACTCTATACCTAGGTTGTATATATATAACACAATGTCCATATTTTCCGCATAACTTTCCCGATATGCTCTTACACTACACAACATGTTCGGTCGTAGTCCCTTTCGGCGGTCGGCGATCGCGGACGACCGACTTCAGACACACTATTCGATAATAGCGCTATAATGATATTTGATTGTGTCATCCGAATAATTACACGAAAACGATCGTAAAAATCATAATAATATAGGAAATAAAATATCGCGTCAACACACACCACCAGTACCCACACACCGGTACACACGCGCGCGCATGCAATATACATATTATTATATTATATTCACGCACCGCATCCCTACCATAAGGATAGCATTTTGGGTATATATATATATATGTGTGTATATTATGTATACCTGCTTGTATACATATATATTATATTTATATATTTATATACCTACTCACAATGAGTACAAGCACTGTACTATATACTATAATACGTCGGGACGGTTCTAATTGGATTGCATACGACGTCACTGCGGCGGCGCTTGCAGTTGTAGACTACGACAGCAGCTATGAGACATACTAAAATATGTATGTACACTCTGCAGACTATATAATATAATATATTATTATATTCAAATGAGCCATACGCACTATATGAGGGCGGGTGAGCCTGCCGCCGCACCGAGTCGGCAGCGCGTAGACCGGTCCAGCGCACATTACGCGTTTTAAATGAGACGTTATAATATATTATTATATATTTACGTGTAATACAATAATGTACACGACACGACTGTGACGCCAGGCGACTGGCCGTGGTTGACATATTGAATAAATATAATGTATGGTTTTTTTTTTTTTCGCACGAAACGTTCAAAAATATTTTATATTTTAATATTCGCTTCCCGAAAAAAACGTACGTGCGACGTTTATCGGTCTCCGGACGGTATTAAACCGAGTATATACTGTAATGACAATAAAAGGGAACTGCATCAAAAATAAATGATATTTTATATGCTATGATAAATTTATGACGCGAGTTGTAAGACAAGTTATTTACTATAAAAATGTATTTTTTTTTTTTTTTATTGTTAGTAATTTATCACAACTCGTGAATGGACGATAATATAAGAAAAATAATCGTATGGTAGGTAGTTCAATATAGTAGGTTATAAACTATAAAGATAATTATAGATCCAGAAGAAAGTTTGAATTAATCAAACACTTACCTATATAATATATATATAATTACCTATACTACGGTAAATGTTATTTTAAATTCAAACCGTACGGGGGGTCATATAAAACGGGCAAAGTTTTCTGAAATTTAAGCAATTACAAAGTATGTACTAAATAATCAAGTAAGAATAAGGGAATTAATTTGATTCGTCGGTGGCAATTATTGATAGCGTTATGTTGGTACATATATTAGATCTTATAATAAATTGATGATGGACATTACAAAAAAACATAGATCTTAGATTTACAATAACAAATTGACAACTTGTTTACTTGAATATAAAATCCATAGTCAATATCAATAATTTTATGCTGAACAATATTGATATCGAAGAACTTGAAAATCAAAGTTATAAATTATCAATATTATTAACTTCCATGAAATATAATATTTTAAACTTTAGGTAGTTAAGACAATTGATTACTAAATTATTTCTAAATATAACTCAAATAATTAACTATGTATAAACGTGAAAGCACGTTGTTTATATTCACAAACAATGATCATAAACACATTTATTGAAGATTGAATTTAAATTTCAAAACGATTTTAAAGAATTGAGTACCTATACAATAGTTATGAAATCGGCGTAGGTACAACTTAAAACCAACAGTTGTGCACATGCTCACAATACAGTGAAATCAATAATTTACTCTCGCAGTGAAAACCTATATCATCGCTAAAAGGTTTCATCGAAATCTAAGTAAGTTGCAGTGCAGTTAAATCTAAGTGCCCTTCAAAAAGTGTGTGCGTGGCTATAACAACGAATAGCCGACGTATGATTATTATTATTATTATTGCTGTTGCTGTAGCCGACTGCAGCAGCCGTGGTACAAATGAAATAATAAAACATAATGGACTCGACAGAATGCGTTCAGCGTGGACGGGCCAATGGAAACTGCAAACCGCGTGGTGTGCGCGTGTGAGATGTAAAAAAATCTTAAACTTCATACACGGCCGTTAAAATTCCTCGCGTCACACTGTACGGCATTACCTATACGTGCTGCGTGGGCGCCGTCGCCGCCGTCGAAAGAGGAGACACACGCGTCTCACTGTATATGTTATATATTTTGTGTGTTTGTGTGTGAGTATACCTTTTGAGTCGCTCGCAGACAAACAATATACTTGTGCACTACGGTGGCGTCATTTCATGTACAATAAAAATATGGAAAAAAAAAATAATAATAATAATAAATTGTAATATATTATAAAACGAAAACAGGTTCTATAATACCGTTCGTATTGCACGAGAGGCTAGACGGACTTTATGGAGAATGACTCATTATATGTATATATATATATATACATATATATTATATTTATTTACGTGCACACGACATATATAGGTACGCACATGTCTATTCTTGAATTCTCTTTTCTTTTTTAAATACGCCGTTTATATGCAAAATGCGCTATATAATATTATAATGCTCGACACAAATTATATTATATTTGTATTTATATTTTATGTATAATAATATATTATAATATATGAGATGACAACGCGTATTTTAATAAAATATTGTAGAATGTCTGCACACGGGTCTGTGTAATGAATTGCGCACTAAATGTCGTCGAGCGTAGGTTCTACGGGTCATCTATAAGCATCATAGTGGATCTCGACAGTCTTGGAACGACACCGACGGCCACGGTTTCGTATGACTAATTAATAATTAGTAATTAGTAACCAAAACAAAAATATTGTTAATCTTGTTAATTTTATGTAACCTTATATTATTATGAGTTTAATTTTCATAACAAAAAAACTATTTCACTATTATTCCGCTATTGAGCTATTTAAAGGTATTCGTTTCAACAAATGTCTGCATTATAGGTACATTGCAAACTGTAACAGCATGGTTCACAGTGTTTTTGAATGGGGTTAAAAATTGACAGTTTTTATTATTCAAATATTACATTGGAAATTTAGTTTTATCATATCGTTTTTAATAATACGGAAAATCAATTGTATTTGTTAAGAATAACGAAAATTGCTTTTCAACAATTCAAACCTTAGATTATAGATATCGTAAGATGAACATTATACTCTCAAAAAAAAAAAAATATATATATAATTCAATTATACCAATAATAGGTATTTGTATAGGTATTACATTCAACATCTTTCACACTAACAACCATCAAAATAGTGACACAGAAAATAAATAGATTACAACTGAATGTAAGTACGTCGCAAGTTATTCGTTTAGAACAACAACTATTATAGTTGTGTAGTTGAATTCAAGAGTAGAAAACAGCGAAATAAGGTTTCTGTAAAATTAAAAAGTATTCTGGGATGTTATGCGCAAGTTCGATTTATGATATCGTAGTAACTCCACTGTTAAACGTTAATAAAAATTTACAATCGTGTCCAAAACTTTATCGATAAATACTCATATTTTTAGAAATTATTTGAATACAATAATATAATAGCTATAGATGAATATTAAAATTAAACTACCTATACTTGTATTTAATCTTTACAACAATTTCTAACACTAATAGTATTTGACATTACTCATTATGAAATATTTTTAAGCGCATGTTGCATGTACCTAATACAGATTTAATATTTAATATATTTTTGTTATTTTTAAAATGGAAATGTGTTTCCTTTACGTCCTACTAAAAAATAGCTGAGACAACAATGCACAACAACGCTTAGGAGAATAATACAATTATGTCAACTAGTTACAGTTGTATGCTAAATTGTGAACTACGGTCTACAAATGGCTCTGTAGACAGTGGGACTATTTAAGAATACAATTGTAAATTGTTCATATTACCCAAATCATATTCAAATTTCTAAACTTAATACAATTTTAATAATTAAATTACCTATATACATAACTAACCTTTAAAAGTTAAAGGTAATACATCGTCTCAACTATAGTAAGCTGATAAATGTATACCAATTATTGATTAACGGGCCCAACCATAATTATATTGCAATAGTGTTTATATCAGACCCTTAAAAGTTAATTGTATAATCTATATCTTAATATTATATATCTTATTAACGTCTTTATTTTTTAGATTCTAAGCGGAGCGAGAAAGCTAGTGGTTTTACAATGGTGTTATTTATTTATTTATTTTTTTTTATTCTGTATACAAAATTTCTACTAGAAG
>WHPZ01586689.1:9313-31198 GCA_016617965.1 Macrosiphum rosae | reverse complement strand
ACACCAAACGAACTAAAAACGTGTACGATTTTAACTTGGTCGCGATCAAGCATAGTTTATATTATACATCTAAATCAACACGTTATAAAAATAACCACACGTCGCTACATAAATTATTACAATAAATATTATTATACGCGTGTGGGTATTAAAAAAAATTAAAATAATTTTATGTTGGAAACGACTTTTATATACTATACACTATATATATATATTATAACACGAGCGAGTATAAACGGTTAACAAATTTTTCATCTACACATATGTCTAAATTTATACGCGAAGCCAATATAATAAAATAATAATATAAAGACGCGTAAATCGTCTATATGATTTATAAGTCGTTAAATAATTTAAAAACGAAAAACGCATTAATAAAATAAATGCAGCCGCGTATCACACGAGGACTGTTTCTTATTACAGAAAATATTCTATCTCTTTCTTGCCGAATTTCGAACATAACGAAGTTGCGAAGTCGTCGCATCGTCATCGAATCCGTTTAACAGTATAGGCAAGAGTTCCCGTAAATCAGGAGATTATGAAAAAATATATCGTTGGACGATCGATCCATTTTAAGTAATTTAGTGGAGATACCATACCAGTCCCGTCCGATTATATACCAGTTTCCGACCGGACCCGGAGACAACAATGGCTGACCGATCAGGTGCCATTAAAAATGAAAATAAAGTAATTAAAAAATAAATATGTCGTTTTTAAACGAAAACTCGTGTTTTACTTTTTATTACCATACCATAACATCATTATAATATATTGTGACGTATAAACATATTATTATGCTAGTCGATCGGCGCAAGGTCTTGTCGTGGCGGGTACCTCCTCCGGGTACACAATACTCACGATGTTTATGTTATACTTTTATATTATTATTATTATTATTATTATTATATTCGTCGATCTCTAAAAGTTATAAAATATATTATTATTATAAGTACTACCATTTATGTGAGGCCGAGTTTTTTTTTAACATCCCGCATTTATATGACGTGTATGACAATATAATAATATAAAGATTAAGATTTACAATAAAGTATAAATAGTGACAAATAATAATAATAATATTTAAAAGCCTTATATTAATCGTCTATAATATATTAATATGACGCGGAACTCGCTTCTCAAAGTCTGACAAAACGGGCGCGATTAAATAATTAAATATAAAAACATATTATAGTTTCTATCGCGATGCTCGACGGTGCGTCAGAAATATTGTATAATATTATTACTATTTATCGGTCTATATATATATATATATATTTATGTAAATTATTATACTCTGGACATGAAATCGGTGAATTCCTAAGTACGTGGTATCGCGTAGTTGTACGGGTGATACCACACTTAATAGTCATAATAATAGTAATAATATAATGTCTTTAACAGCGGTGTGTGTGTACATAATAATAATATTATATAACACAAATTATTGATGTATATATTATTATAACGACGAGCTTTCTTCGCGCGGGTCATTGGAACGGGGCACGCGATCGGACGAGTGGGTAAGCGCACAAAAATTAATTAAGTCTCATCGAGTCGTGTGTACAATAGGTAGTTATAACCTCGGCGTACATTGCGGGAGACACGAACGCGGAGGCACCTGCAGCAATAGTTTAAACGCGGAAAACGATAATAATACTAATAGTAATGATAATAATATAAAAGCGCCCGCTACGAATTTCTCTTCGTCAAATGAAAATAAATAGTGATTAACTTTTCTGGGCGTGGGAGTGGGATGCGTGGGGCATGGGGGGTTGCAGGTATATACACTGAGCAGTGTATGTGTGTGTGTATATATATATACAATACGACGAGTGGCGACGAGTGGCAGTAGCTTTTTATTAGCTTTTCCGAGTGTAGAAATGGGATATGTTATTATTGAAACACAGCACCGCGTGCCAGGCGCGAGTAAATCACACGTTCGTATATGTATGTATATATATATATATATACACACATACATATACCCACAGCAGGGTGGTGCCGCCGTCACGAATAGTGAAAAATGTGTAATAGTGTTATAACTCTCGTTATAACCACGAAACCGTGGAGCGTACAGTTGGTGCGCACACCTCACCTACACAACTGCAGCAGAGTAACATAAACAATAATAATAATAATAATCATAGTAATGATAACGACAATAATATAGATATAGAATATTATATCGGAGGCGGTGTCTAACTCGATATTTACTATAACATAGGTACCACGGGATATTATATTTATGTGTGTAGGACGCATTATAGGTGTGCGGTATACGCTATATAGTGGTATAATATACAGCCGAGTTGGTATAAAAATAAAACATTACCGTTATTAGCGTTATTATTTTTTAATGATATTGGCCCGCGCAATACGTAATACGTATAATATATTATTATATACGCGCTGTACCTATATACGAGACGTGGTCGTGGTAATAAACGAGTTTTCATTAAATATTTTATTTTCAGCGTGAGGAAAAACGTGCCAGAGGTTCGTTTATTAAATTGCACTCGTATATTACATACGTATATAATAGGCACGGACGAATATATACCGTCAACCCTTAATCGAGTAAATACACTTATATATAGCCAGTATAAATATATATAACACATACATAGACATATAGATAGAATACAACGCACAGGCTCGAGAGCGACTAATTGGTTTGGCGTGTGTAGGCGTATTTTCTACAAGGTATGTGCAGATTGCGGTTGTGCGAGTGGCGTGGGGTAGATATGGATTATATAGGACTTTCACGGAGACTATTATTATTATGATCAGTATTCATCATAACACGAATACAACGGTGACAGTGGTTCGATTTTGAGGACATCACAATACGATCAATACGCGGGATATCTGATATCATAAACGAGATTATCGTAGTTTTAAAGATATATTTAGTTAATAGTTTATTATTAATGTGTACGCCCTCAGGAATCATCGCAGTAGCTTAGTTATAACTATTATAACGACGTGCAAATTGCACATTGTATATTATGAGTACAAGGAAAATATGTGTTCCTATTTTATAGAGGAAAAGGTAATAATTGTTTAACGATGTAGTTAGGTTACCGTCGCCGCGCGCGTGCAAAAGTAAAACCGCTGCAAATGCCAAACCCCGCCGGCGGCAGAAGTTCAAGGACGAATTAAATTTATGCAATTTTTATGAGACGATAACACACAATATTTCCGTACATGATTTATATAATGATATCGTAGGCCTACACGCAGACTATAATATTATGTATCTTACAAGTATAATAATATTCTATACTTACAAATAATATAAGTTTACAGACCAGAATAGATAGGGTAATGGAAGGTATTTGATTAAAAATTTTGAATTTATTTTACAAATAAATTATATTATAATTCAATATTTTCATACGTCAATTATAATAAAATTCCTAAAGTTCTTAAATATTTTGATCCTTTTGACACTAGTAGAGCGGCACTATTATAATGGCTAATGCCATCGATCAAAATGTATAGTGCATGTCCGTGGAAATTGAGCCTTTTGGTTCTGAAAGTTCCACCTCGATAATTTTAAGCTATATTGAATTCCGAAAACTATATACATTAAGCTCATAATGGTACCCGAAACTTCCCTAGTATACCTAATAATGATAGTACTGAAAACGTTCTGGCATCATGTCTCTATTTGTATATAAAAATATAATTATATTTTGCACAAAATGCTAAAATTTAATTTGAAAATGTATTTTTGAACAAGTTTTGTTTTTTTGTCGAGTCAATAACGTTGAGAGCAACCGCGCGTTATATATTATAGGCACCTCATAATAAATTCGTTTAATTTCGATATAAATAATACAAATAATTTAGGTATACACATAGGAAATCAGACATCTGGAAGGAAGAGAAAAAAGAAACGCTACGTTTATAATAGGCAGACTATGGTGACGGCGGCTTTTCGCGACAATTGACAACAGACGATCGCGCGTTTCACAATAATTTGCCGTTACAATGGGTTCGAGAACTAAGGAAAGAAGTAAAGACGAAAAACTCAGAGGTGGCGGCGGCGTTTAAAGAGATTTCGTCATCGATATTATATATATTTTATTTTCTATCGCAACGTTTGCGCGCTGTAGGGAACGCGCGATTTTTATCCATAATAAATATTCTATTTTTGTGTTATTTACGATACGAATTACGGGAGGAGGAAGCGATTAAATTGGCATTACAATTTAATATTCAGTGTACGTATAACGACGACGACTCTGACGGACGGAGAGAAAATGCGCTCGCAGTGTAATACATTATAATATTATTATTATCAAGCGACTGCCATCGTCTCCGAGGCGGCGGCGCGTCTCCTCCCCATCGATAAATGTCATTTTACATCATCAGCCTCGCGGCAGCGTGTAGGAACGGTTTCACAAAATCGTCGTCTCCCCTTTCCCTCCCCCCCCCCGCACACTCAGTCTTTCTTTCTTATTTCCTTCCTTTATTTTCCCTTTTCCCCCGCGTGGATAATATATATACGTATAATTTTCGAGTCCATTAAGCAAAACGAGGCTCATGCAAATTCGACGCCATCCATCCCNCCACCCACCCCCTCAACGCCACCGCTTTCTTGCATAAGCCACTCGTGTACCCTATACGCGCGCGCGCAAAAGCTGTTTATTATTGTTGTACCTACTCCATCATCATAATATTCCTTGTGTGTTATTTTATATTATTATTATTATTTACTTTCGTAATAGGTATACAGAGTGATGCAAAAATGTACGCGTCAAACACGGTGGGTCCGTCGTTGTACATAAATTGCTATTTTACCTACATTACTAATTGACCACGGAAACAGTCCAGTGAAATTTGCAAATAACGTGTTTTTTAGATGGTTCGAGAAATAAAAACCAAACATCCGAACTACGGTTTTAAATAAATAGTTGTAGTGTTATCTCTAATCATTATTATTATACTGCGTTATCTATAGGTATTTGATATTTAATCATTTAAAATTGATTTCTTATTTAAGTGATTTAACGTATAGGTAGTCTGGATATCAATGTTGGGGAGGAATTATGAAAAGAAAAACGCAAAATCGTTGAAATTACAACAAAAAAACATAATATATAAAATAATTTTGCCTGCGATATGATTTTTAGAATGTGAAGTAGGCATAGAGACTGGTAGAAAAGGTCCGAGCTGAGAGAATAATGTTATAATATATTATATCGTATTCGTATGTACCTATAAGTATCGGGAGAGGCGTGAATTATACATTATATACACATTTTTTCTCGAAAAGGCACGCCGACAAACGAGGTCGACGGGGCACACGGCAGATATGTCGTGTGCGCGGTTTTCTCGCCATTATAATATTATTTATTTATTATTATTATTCGAATAATAGACACGTCGTGTAGGTACGTTTGTAAAATGTGCGTATTGTCGTCGCAACACTGCAACAGCAGTGTGCAGGGGCGGCGAGCATTGTCGTGTTTGCGGTGCGATCGTCGGCAATCGGTGAAACGTTTTTCGATATTATAATACATATAACAATATAACATGCAGCAGGTAATATACACACTACTACTCGAACCCGATGAGATATAATTCTATTAGGGTTCTAAATGCTGCTGTAATATATTAAATGCCGTGGGCGTGAAAACTAGAGCAAAAAATTCTGTAATAATACGACCGATCAATGGACCACGATTAAAGATATGCAGGTTGCACATCGCCCTATAATAAAAGGCTTTCAGATTGATTTACAAAGTGACTGCATTAAACAGCTGAAAAAAATTAACTACTAGCGTTTGATGTCAACACTCGACAGTATGTGTCGACATTTAGTACTAAATTTACCCCTATAATCGGTTAATTGTAATACTGCCGCTTGGAACGCTACTGGTTATGATTTTTGCTACCCTTATCAGATGCCGATGGCAAAGAGTAGGTATATCTTTAACCATGATATGTACCAGTGTCTTCAAAATCTCAACAGTTAACTATTTCAGCTATCACTCTATCATGTGCAGCCAGTTTACGGCAATTTACTTCATCGACTTCTGGACTTCAAATTTCACAAACGATGTATCTTTCAATTTTAGTACACACTTCTTAGATATTTGTATCATGAATCCAAGGGATTACCGAAATGAAAAAAATTTATATTTCATAATTGTGTTGGGCGTTTAAAGTAATATTTAGATTTTTTTAATATCTTAAAAATTCAAAGACAACCAAAACGCCTGCCTATTTTGCCACAAGAGGAAGTTACCTTAATAATAACAATGACAGGTACACTCTACGCTTGTGTATCGATCTCGTCACATATTATTATTATTGTAATGCGCGTACCTACCATCATTGTTCTCGTAAAATAAAACATGTGTATTACTCGTTAATCAATGTGTGGTTTTTTTATACATATATAAAAGAAATTCTATATTGACCCCTACCTATACACGTATATATCTATATTGACACACACACGCACACACATATATATTGTATATATATACATACGATAAATTATTGAGAAGTTACGTAGAAATAAAACGAATAAATATAGCGACGGCAATGGGGAGCCAGTTTTTTTTTCATTTTCCGTTTCAATTACACATAATTGGATTGGCCGATGGCATTGTGAGCATAAATACACAGAGTACCTATATTATGTTATATATATATATATATATAAATATATATACTTATAAAGGCATCTATAACTACTATTTGATAAATTAATTAATTGCATAGCAAGTACGTTTTATAAGTATCACGTATGTGCCTTCATCTAGAAATTAAATTTAACGAAAACAAAGATCTAAACAGACGATGATTTGCGCGACGGATCGCCGAAACATTTAGTACAAATTAATGCATGGTACACGGCATTCATTCGTCGTCCTCAGAAACGATAGAAGAATTTTTAATGTGGGCGAGTACAAGTGTTTTAATAATTATTGCCTAGAGGACGGTATTACAGTATATACACTTTGACAATATAAAATGTAAAATGTAATATATTTTATCTTCGTCAACAGCAGCAGCAGCAGAAGCTAATGAAACGACTATATAAACCGATTCGCTATAGCCTAAACGCGGATGACGCTCGATAATTGATTTCTTTTTCAATCTATATAGTCTATACTACAGTCTGCAATACCCCCATATAATATTTATGAAATTTGAATGTAATGTTTTTCCATTTCTATTATACATTAACCCAACACCACGTTAACACTACATATATACTATTTTACATATTTACTATTACTACTATAATACCTGGTCTGGAAGGGGTTTTGACGAGGTTATTACGCGGCATTAAGGGAGAATTCCAAGTTAAAGATGTGATAAACGATTGAAGACCGCTTAGTACCGTTCGTATAAACATACATAGGCACTACAACTATAAGTACTCAGACTTCAAACGAAATTGTTAGGTATGGGTAAATCGGAGATGGTTAGTTGTTCTTAACTATCTACATATAAAGCACGATATACATAACATATATAAAATACTGTACAAAGGTTGTCCATAGATACTTAAAAATGAGAATTAGTTGAAATGTAACACACGTCGTCGCCTTTCCCGCGCTAGCCGTGCCATCGTTTATATATACTATATTTATATATATAAAATATATTTGTACGGCTATATCGCGGTGATAGGACGACGGCGAAGAACGTGAATATAAAATATTAAATATTTTCGCGCGGCATTTTATGTAATAAAAAATTTATGCAATAGGTATTGTTATATAATACTAATATATTACTAATATTATCATAGTTGCTAATTAATTGACGTTAACACCGTAGATACCCCTCTGCACCAGTCGCAGAAGTAGCTGAGGACTACTACAGCGGTTAATAAGAGAAATGTAAAAATACTGTCATCAATGATAAGGAATTTTTTTCCGGATACATATCCGGGCGTTTATTTTTATACATATATACTGTTGGATCGTCTTTGGTGATCTCGTGGAGGATTTAGGAAGAGTACTGCCACGTCGCGTCGTATATACATCGAGAGGAGTGTAATCGATTCCCGCTGACGAAGACGAAATCCGTGCGTGACCGGTATACGTACACGGACGCGTTTTTCTGTCGTCTCCGTTGTTAAACAAACCATAGGTACGCGCCGCGCGGTAGGCCGATCGACGACTATAGCAGACACTAGTACGAGTAGTAATAGTAATAATAGTAATAGTCGTAGTAAAATATAAAAAATATAGTATATACATTATATATATACCGATATAAAATATACACAAGAATAATAATAATAATAATAATAATATTACAGTGCCGCCGCCGAGTAGTATAGTATATGATATACCTGTTATATGTCTCTCGGTGGCGGCGGCAGCGCGTAATATTATTTTTTTCTTAAAGACCGTTTTTTCCTCCTTTTCCTTTTTCCGGTGTGCGCGCGTTTTAATTCCAATAAGCGTCCTAGAGGAGGAAAAAAAAACTCCCACGATTCTTTTATGAATGAAACGACGACGCGCGCGAGGAAACAACGCGCTACGGCGGTCGATATATATTAAAATAATATATATACCTATACACATGACGATTTATACCCATAGTTATTATTATAATATAAAATGTATATTATCGGAAAAAAATTAAGCGTCTCCCTCCCCACCACTAAAAGAGGGCAATGTGAGAATCGGTTTTCCACCGATGAGCCGTTTTACTCGGTTTCACGACGCGCAATGCACACGCGCGTCGTAGGTACATTATATATATATAGGTACCTATTATAATAGTGCTGCTGCTGTTGCTGGTGGCGTCGACGTTTCATGAATGAAAACCGTCAAGTCATCATCACGCTAAACATTTATAACTTATACACATATAATATACCTATATATACATATACGTGTGTAACGAACACACACGTATATATATCTTTTTTTTGTTCTATTGTTGTGATCGGTCTTGGGCAAAAAAAAATTTTTGTCGTTTATTTTGTTTTACGGAAACACCGGAAACGTGGAAAATTATCCCGCTCAACATAATATACACTTGCGCGCACACAAACACACACACACACGCACGTCCGAAAACGAAATAACGCTATTTGCATCAATGCATTTCGATTTTTAAACACTTATTCTTAGTTCTTTCAATAAAATCATGTCCATAAACTGTTAAAATAATACACACACACACACACACATGCACACTCACAGACACTAACACACACGACCATGTGAAAACAAAACACAATGTCGGTGGATCGAATTTTACGTGTATTATTATATAAAACTGGTATTAAAATTTAAAAAATATCGCGGTGGGAATTCTTCTGTCGCTACTATTTATATGTACTATTGTTGTCTCCAGTCGTCGCCGAAATTGATTGATTTATGAATATTATTATAATTCCACAAATTCCCGGGTCTGCTCTTGGTGGACATGTAAATTTATGTCACAGTTGCCCCGTCCGTAACAATCGAATCGATTTTTTTCTCTTTGTACACATACGCAATCATTATAATACTATTATACAATTTTATCAGTTCGGTCGGTTTGTTCAGCTGTGCGCATGTATAATATAATAATAATAATATGTAAGAGTGTCTCGAGGCGTATTACAGGTATGTATAATAATGTATAGAATAATAATAAAATACACATCAAATGCTTACATATTATGATTATTATTATTATGTAGGTACATTGGAATACTAAACCAGAAAAACAAAAACTGGGATAAATCATTAGCCAATTAACTAAATAATGTAAATAATACATTTAAGAATATTATACGGAGACTATGTGTCATTTTTCGGACGTCAAGCGCGTAAGTTCGGTACTAAACAGGCAAACGGCGGTGGTGTGTGCGGTAAGGTTAGTACCTACCAGAGAATAAGACGTGTTATAAATGTTCGAACGTATATGACGTGCAGCAGTAGCGATATATATGATATACCATATATATATATATATAATACAAAGTCAGTGTATATATAGTTTGTAATAAAGACCGATAGCCATCCCTCTCCTTCTGCAGGTCCACTATATAATACTCGAGTGTGTGTGTGTGTGTATGCGAATATACACATATAGTGACCGGTCGCGCGTTATCCATAAAAGTCCGCAAAAAAACGAGCCCGGTGGGAAAACTCTCGCCCCCATATATATATATATGCTACACACATTTCGGAGGAGACAGACGGAGAGAGAAAAAGAGCTCTACGGCAGCAGCCCCGTAGACCATACACTAACTTCATGTGCCGGAACACAGTGAAATCAGAATAATATACACGGGGTACGCACACACTGGCAAACCCGCACGGACTTACTCGGGTTTGTGGGTGTGTGGGTGTGGGTGAGCGCGCGTGCGGGCGGCGAACGGAATAAAGTCATCGTCGCGGCGACGGAAGCACTGCCTGCACCACACATGCCCTTGGGACGAATAACACAAATAGGACCTATGCACACTATATACTCTCTTATACGCGGGTGTAATAGCAGTAACAACAGGGCCAGTAGTGGTAGTTGTAGTATAGTTTTCATGGATTTACTCAACGAGTCCGAGTCGTAATTTTCTCGTCTGTCCTCTCCCCGCCACCGTACACTTGCACGCAAACATACACACACACACATATACATATCAAGAGCGGCGAATTTATATATATATATATGTGTGTGTGTGTGTGTGAGTGTATGTTATGTTATGTTATGTTATGAGATTTGTATGGCGTGTTGTGGTCACAACGAATTTTATTATTATAACTCCAAACCTCGCTCCGGTTTATTATTATGTGTCATCGGTGGACGCATCAGAAAGAGTGTAAATAACACATAAAACAAAAACCGAAAACGGTTTTTCACATATACACGTCCCGACGTATAATAAAAATGTATATATGCTCGGGACGAGTATGTGCCGCGATAGTGTCTTTTATATTCAAAACCATTTCCCCGTGTACAATAATATTATATTGTGTGCGTATATATTATATCGGTTTGTGCAGAATCAACTATAAAATTATATATTATTATTTATTTTGAAATGTCTGATTTGATAAGGATTTCATCCTACAAAATGAACTTTGTTTTAAACACCAATAGTTTCGAGCAAACAAATTTCTAGCCGTAATTGATTAATAATAAGTCTTTTTAAGAAAATAATTTTGTATTAAGACGCGAGTTAGTTTTAACAACGGCATAACTTTTGGAACATTTTATCGTTTTCGATTTTGATGTAACTGAATTATAATGAATTAACAGCGCATAGTTGTACAGGGTAAAATATAATGTAAAACAAAAAACTTTCTAACGCCGTTTTTGGGACACGAAAACAATTCATTTATATTATTTATATATAAGCGAATAAAGTTATTCCGTTAGATTGAAGTTCAGAATATAAAATGTGTGAAATTTATCATGAATTAATAAAGTTTTACAAGATGGCAAATTAATTTATACATCTGAAGTAATTTTTACTGGAGTGTTTGACAAAAGTTTATAGTCAAAAATGTAATATCAATAATATTACCAAAACATAATCATTAATAAATGATATAATATATAAATTAATTGAATTACTAAAAACATAACTGCATTGTACAAAAAACATTGAAACAAATACTTCTCTAAAAATAAGTATTTCCTATTTAATTATTATTTAGTTTTGAAATGTATATACCTAGGTAGAGTTTTTATTCAGAAATTGTTTGAAAATAGTATTTTTTAAATATTTACTCAAAATATCAATGTATTACTTGTCTTAATTGTCTAAATTCAGGTTGATAATTCAAATTTTACATTTTTTTAAAACACGTCATTCAAACATAACATTTAATCATTTTCCATACGATACAGATAAACCTTAACAATACTATGTCAATATAACCTATGGAAATTTAATTGTATTGCCGGCAACTATTGTAACCACCAGTTTTGATTCAAAGATTAAAATAGAAGGTACACGTGAATAACAATGTTTGAGGGGATAGTAAGTTAATTATCTTGTCAAGTTTTACAGGATATAGCTATTTTAGAGATAGTTTTGTATAATATCTATTACCTATCACAATACAATTATCAAATCGACAATTATTCCGATTATGCGGTATGTTTAATACGCTGTAGGTAAATATTATGAATTTTAGTGTGATAATAAATGAAATATGTTATTAAGTTTCTATATAGCAGAAAATTGAAAAGACGTACCTATACGAGTGAAATTAATGTCAACGAGCGTTCAAAATAATTTTATAGATATCATTATATTATAGAAATGTAAAGGTACTTTTAGGATCGTTAAAGTGATAATTTCATCGATATTTCCTACGATTATCTAAAAATATATTTTATGAACTGTCGGGTTATCGCGGCGAAGACGATGACGGAGACTTGAAACGGAAATGTATACCTACACCTGAAATAATCACACGAGTGATTGACGCGTACCTACCAAAAAGTTTGGCACGCACGTCGGGCAATAAAATCCTTACGCGGTGGTGTGTGTGCGTGTGCCCCTAACGCACCCCGTCGACCATATAGTAGCCACCAACCCCCCCGAAGACGACCCGACAGACAACTGTCATACGATATGGGATATTATATTATTATGATAACCAGGTACTAAGTTCTAATATTTATAGGTAGGTACTCACCGTCGTCGAATCGACGCGTGGACGTAGCTACGTGGTGCCCGTTGACAACGACGGCCGCGCCTGGTTCTCCGTGAGAGATGCCGCTGGTGCACTCTTCCTCAGACCCGTCCTCGAGGACCTTGACCGGTCTGGACTGCTTTCTGCGGGACATGCGGACGACGGTGATGGAGCTCTTCGAGAATAAGCGACGCGATGACGGTCGGCGCGGATTTACGTTTATCGTGTGTATTGCGATTATGACGGTTATTGATAATTACGCGGAACAAGTGTGTCTTTAGTTTCGGTGGCGATGCTGCTACTGCTTGGCAAAACCGAAAATGATGGCGAAAAACAGAAGTGCCGCTGTTACTTCGCGCGAACACTACGAACCGAACGCGGCGGCATCATCGGACTCGTCGCCGCCGCGGAAACCCATCTCTCGTCGAGGTAGGGCGGCACCTGCACCGCCGGGCGCCGGTCGACTTTCGTCGAAACTGTTGGCGGTGCCGTTATAGTTCGTACGCGGTATACACGAAAACAAAAAAATAATTATAACGAAAAAAAAAAACTGGCGAATATTATTTAAATGTCAATAATTTGAAAAAAAAAAAATAAGGTAAGACGCGAGAAAACGTTAAGATCACCTGCTACCACTCGAACGACGAAATTACAATATTATCTGCGGTGGTCCGTCGTAGCAAAACGGTAATGATGAAAATTATAATAATACAAATAAAATAATTATAACGATAATAATAATAATAATTACAAGTAATGTACGTAATAATTAAAAAAATGATTGAAAAAAAAAAACAATAATGTACCACTGTTGTATTACGTTGTTTAAAAAATAAAAACGAATTGCACGCGCGCGCGAGACGAACACGACGACTCGTTCGGCAGCGGAGTGGCGAGTGAGACGACGGTACGGTTTGCCGGGACGCCCGTGTTCGCGGCGCGTCGTCGTTGTCGTGTGTGTGAGTGTGTGCGTTCGACTCGGGCGCGAGAGAGCGTGTGCTGCGCGTGCGTGCGGACAGCGCGGTGGGGGGACTGACGGGCTGGCGGACTGGCGGGCGGCGTGTAGAAGACGGGCGCTAGGCGAGAGAGATGGATCGCGGCCGACCGACCGGTAAGCACGCCCGAACGAGACTGACGGACGGGGGACGGCGTGGCGGCGGCGGCCGTGGCGGTGGCGGTGGTGACGCGCGCGCCTTTTCCTCGCCGCCACGGTGTCCGCCGGGGCAACAGCAGCGGCGGCGGAGGGCCGGGTTAGTGGGGGTCGTGGCCGGCCGGTGGGCGTGCTCGTCGTCCCGTCCAATGGATGACGAACCCCGCCGCCGCCGACGCCGACGACGGCGCGGCGACGGTGGCCGCCGTGGCGACGGTAACGCCGCCGCGCCGCCGCGGAAAATGAAAGAAAATATTAATTTCCGGACGCCGCGTGCCGCCACCGATGCCACCTCTATTATTATAAAGATCGTCGTCTTTATACCAGCGCGCTCGCAATGAATTAATATAATTGCCATCCGACTGTAATATCTAAAATTATTATAATTAAATTATAAAAATTATCGTATAAGAGAACATTATACTTGCAATTTTGTTTGCGCTGTGAGACGATGTGTAAATGTGTAATGTTAAGGTACTTGCATAACTCGCATTTTTTTTTTTTAGTATTATAGTTTTAGCACGAACATCATATTATACGGTGTGCAACCATCTACAAAATGTAATTGTTTTGTCATTTCGATTAACCGTAGGTATACTTGCAGATATACATGCGTTTTGATTGATTATATACTCGATTTGCTGCAACGCATTTCTTGCACCTCGTCGTTATTTAAAAACTAACCATTTGATTGAACATATATTTATCATGTGATACCGCATTGAACAAATTCCCAAATTTCTACTGAACACAGATATATGTATATAAACATCTATAATAATAGGTAAATCACTCGTAAATCTAAAAAAATTAGGGAAGATCACGCTCATTGCAATGATAAAAAATATCTTTATATTTCACTGACTTAAAGGTTCTTTATAATAATTTATAGTTGTACATTGGATATATACACAACTACTACATATATATATTTATAGCTAAGATAAATGTCCGAAGCCGCTATATATTTTAAAGTGTTCCCGTATATATTTCATATAAAATATAATATGTTCACTAATATAGGCGATACAACAATTTATGTATAATATAAAGTGTATACTATATTATAAATACTGTTTTATTTAATAGTTTAACTATAGTTATATGCGTAAGTAGGTATACTGCTTATATACCTATAGGTGGATACCAAATTAATATACAGTCCGAAAAAAACAAATTTAAAGCAATTTTATATCTATATATTGAAAATTACAATTCTGTATATTGTAAGTCGGTATAGTTCGACGAGAAATACGTAGTTTTTACCAACCAAAGTTCAAACAATAATATTGATGCGGGCAGTATTTTATATTAAAAATGCAAAACCAATACGACGCGATGATGTATTGTAGACTGTAGTTCACTGTTATATCATTATTCCTAAATTGAATATGTATACCTACCACAGCCCACAATAATTGTTGTATTGTTATGCATTATGCGCAATAGAATATAATAATTATTGTTAAAATTTGATTTTGATATTGTTGAATATAATTATCTATCAACTCATATAGATCAGAATTCATCAATATATTTTCACCAGGCGCATCTATATAAATGTTACATATTATAATATTCAGTTATAGGTGCATTCGCATAAACCACCCCCTCCCGGTCATCCCCAATTTGTTTTTGTTCATTCGATATCGAACAATGTTTACTTTATATTATAAGGTAATAAGTTGCACTATATATAATATATATATTATTATATACTATTGGTATATATTACTTGAAAAATATATAGGTATACTCATACAATAACCAGCAGCTTAATAACCCAGTAAATATCGATTTTAATTATTTTTGACTTTATATAACATAATATTACACAAATCTAATGTTAGGTATATACCCTAAGAATTCACATGGAATAGTATATATATAGATTATAATTAGTGTATACACTGTTTAAAATGCATGTATATAAATTTATACTCTATATAATAATAACACGACCCTATATGATTATTATGACATATCATAATATGCTGTATGCAATATGCATATACTATTAACGATAACCTACTATATGTACTAACTATACTATAGGTACACATTAATACATTATATAATACCTAATATATATGCACTATAAGGTATATGTATACTTACAGCGTATTATTCAACTCTGGTGTAAAGTTAAACCGCTATTATTTATGAAACAAATTTCATTTTAATTTGCCTGTATATATTTTATAGGCGAACATTCTATAATACGTATACAATTATTTATAAAATAATTATCTTGCAAATTGCCCTACAGGTACCTACTGCATAATATAACATAGATAGATGTGTATATAATATATATTATAACCATAAGCGCTCTAACAATTGGTGGGGTTATGGAATTTGTATTTCCACTGTTAGTCTACAGCAATCCTCAATTGAAAAAGTCCTAACACTGCAGCACAGCAAAACACCACATATATATGTAAGTATATAGGCAGTTGAGTGGGTATATATGGGAAAACAAAAGGTACCTGTATATAATTATAACGAAGGGCCTATTTATAAATGACGCAAATTCCAATACCGGCCATATAATATATATATACCTAGTGATTACACGGTTTATGTTTATAAATTTAATAATACCTACACAATAATATGTAGGTACTCGTGTATTTAATTTTAACTGTATATACCTATAATATAATACTATGTGTAGATATAATGTTTATAATATATAATATGTAATGTATAATATATAGTCGCTACAAAACTATTTAATGATATATATGCAAGTATGGATGCACGCGCGCGGTATTATAATTTATATGCGCATATATGTGCATGATACTGCACGCTGCGGCACACGTACAATATATAGGTTAACCTTTGTTATATATTTAGTTCTAAAGTGCAAAAATTATTATTTTCGCATTTATATACTCACTTGTGTATACATTATTGTACCAGTGGAATAATATATATTAGGTACCCTATTATCATTCCATTTTTAAATCTGTTATTATTTAAATCTTCGCACTAGGAATTTTATACTGTCTGTATACTCTATATACCACGACTTGAGTATATAGTATATACCTACATATATCTAATTTGTTAATCATCGTGAACAACTTAACATTATAAATTTAAAAAATGTTGACGATTTAACGGCAATTAAGAATTTAAACGGATGAAATAAAGTAAGTATATGATGCATATATGAACTTCGTTGTCTATATATTATTAGTTGAAAAACCTATTTTGGGTAAAATTATCGTTTTTCCTTAATTTTTGTTTTGTTTTCCCTGCGATTTTGAATTTTGATCTCCCGAATGCACTAGCTAGATTCTCTTTCCCATCGAACAAGATACTGTTGAAGAAAATCGAAGCAGTGTTGATGCCCCAAACGGTGATGACAGACACAAAAAAAAACACACATCATCATTGTAAAATCAATACATTCATCGCTCCGCTACGAATCTAAAATCGTTATTTAAAAATAAAAACTACCTAATTTATAGAGTTTTTTAAATGATGTACCTAAATCTGTTAAATATATTTAATATATTATATATACTACATAAATAGTTCTGTATCTGTTAGTTATATAAAGTAAGAAGCGGGTAAAGCCGTGTTTCTAGACGGTGCAGGTTATTATATATATTACTATTGTATTTGAGAACAAACGCTTTGAAACACCCTGTATAGTGTTTTATTTGTTTAGAAAAGTTGAGCACCAGCACATTGAACATTTTGTAATTCAAAGACTTTTGTAAAATTTTCACATGTTGTATATATATATATAATATATTATATAGGTATTTTTAACGGATTTTAGTCAAATTTCCAGATCAGCAACAAGTTTAATTGTTTTTACGTTGCGTTTATGTGGAAATGTAAAAGCACAAAATCATAACTTTTAAACTATCGAATTGTGTAATATTATATACCTACTTTAAAACCAATAATTATTGTTATTTATAGGTTTTGAGTGGTGTGTATACAAGTATATAGGTACTATACCTACTACAAGAATTTTAATTTAGGGAATAACTCGATTTTATATAAGTATACAGTTTAATAGTTTTATTAGTTGACGTATTTATATATACAGAAAATCTTAGTGCCTATTGTGTGGCTGTAGGCTATATACATATATTTTTCACAGGTTGCTCGTGGAAAACAACTATGAAATGGGGTGAACATGTCTTGTTTTGTCAGTATAGACCCATCGACAACTATATAGGGATGTGATGCGGATAAAGGTGTGCGGTGAATATTCAACACGTATATATGTCAAGTTAACATATTATGAATATATTATAATATGTTGAACATTTGCAGCGAACCACGAAATAGGTATATAGTTTCGTATGTATAGAGAACACTTATGAGTATATCTACCTATTTGTATAATATATACCTAGCATTCACATCGCTTATAATTTAGAACCATATATTGGTCGCAACCCGCAGGTTTATAGAATTGTGCAGTTAGGGTGGCATTTGCAGATAACTTTTTGTTTGATCGTCTTCGCACCAGTACAAAAACTTTTCATAAGTCTGATTCGGATCAAACAACCACATATATATTATACATTGTGCCGTATCTATATTATACGACGTGTCGATAATCTTTTATGATATTTTTTAAAAGTGCTCTGCAGTGCAAATATGTATAATCCCATTTCAGTTATAGATTTACAAAATGACTATTTTGACAAAATACTGTCATTAAATCTCCCTATAACTATTAACTAACTCTATACATATACTAAGTATTAATATATTGATATTTATTTTTAAAGATTAGCAACTTTAATTTCAACTTAAAATAATTATAATAATTTTTATTTTTATTATTTTAATTAATTTCTTACTTGTTTGTAGATTCAATTTTGCCATTAGTCGCATTGGACGAAACCGTGTAGAATGGCTATATATAATTAACTATGTATCAAGTTACAAATTGGAAAATTGTACAATCATTTTTATTCCACACGCGTTACATATACAATGCTACATAGGTATATCTACTGCGCATGCGTTATTGTTTTATTATCACATGCGTAATCGCAGATACGAGAACAGCATATATTATTATTACACACGCATTATATTGTAATTGCAATTATTTTATAGTGGGTATAATACAATTATTTTAGTTGTACATAAATCGCATAAGATTACACAGCACACGAGAATTAAAAAAAAAATACATTTAATTTAAGTTGGAAAAATAAATCCTACGATTATATAAATTATTTATATATAAGTAAAAATATATACGTTATATACACGGTTTTAATGCGTTCGCTATTATTATTTTTGTTTTAATCCTCTGTGCATATACCTTCCCGCCCTTTTTTATAAACGCACGCGACGGGTTTGAATAAATTTGAATTCGAATTACTTATATATTTCGTAGTTGAATTCGCATTACTTATATATATTTCGTAGTTGAATTTGAGAATTCAAAACTGCGGCGATCTACATCGACTGGCGACTACCTACATTATATATAGGTATATATACCAATAGATATTATAATGCATCGTATGCAATACAAGTATCTATATCAGCATTCATATAATGTATATAAAACGGTTTACTTTTGTGAATAATATGCGTAATCTAGAACCTGTTTTAATCTATTATATATTTAAATTCAATGAAATTTGTTTTACAAATTGTTTCGTTTAAAAAGTTTGTTCGAATAGTAGGTATATTAGTGTAAAACGAGTTTTTTCAATTCTGCCCTTAAAGTTAAATATTATTCAGTTATATACTCACCCTATTCCTATTGCATTAACTACAATTCAAACTTTTTATGTAGATATATACTTGTCATATTGTTCATCACGCTAAATAGTGAGCATTTAATATCCTACAAATTATACCTATATATATATATATTAATAAAATGTTTTATTTTAAATTTAAATATTATATATGTAGGGCATTTTGTAGGTCCCTATAAAAGTCACTAGAATATAATAAAATAATATTATATCGAGAAAATAATATTACCATTATATATAGATAGGTATACCTAATATGTATTAATGTATAATATATCCATTGTAGGCCATCATAAATCATAATAATTGCCGTAGGTACACGCATAATATGTATTCGTTTAGTGATATATTATATTATGATGGTATAAGCATCTACACCTATATGGTTCTATATTATATGAACGAAGGATATATTTTTTAGATCATGACAACATTAACGAAGATATTGAGTATATATAATATAATATATATATATAATTAGAGTTTTATGTTAAATTATTAAATAATTAAGTTTAAAAAAAAGGAGTTTGCTTTTTGACAGCTACTGTTTCAGCAGATTTAATAATATTCAAAGCACATAATAATTATATTATCTAGAAACGTTTCAATAACAAAATACTAAATACCTACCTATATACAATATTATATATACCAATGTGCGCACGTACACCGCAGCAGAGACGAACTATACATACATATGGTTGGCGTGCTCATACACTTGAATCATGTATAGGTATAAATTATGTTGAGGACTAATGATATAATTAATCGTACGATTATTGAAATCGCAAATACGAGTATACGTATAATATTATGTATATATTATAGCAGTATATTATATACCTATCTCACTTACCTATCTCGCCTCCCTATTCACCTCCATATACTTATATCAACCTATATCGCAGTGTTCACAGAGGTCGGTATATTTTGTAATTTATACGTTTAAAATATACAGGTGCATATATGTATACTAATAATAATAATAGGTATCGTATAATGAATGGTTTTAACTTTAGTATAGGTACAGGCGTATTATAGCCATAGCTATATGGGTAGCCGTAGATACCCATACTGGCGAACTGTGCTGAAAATATTCAAATGTTGAAGATATATATATTTTATAAACATTCCGGTTAAATTATAACCAAACAAAAATATAGAAAAAAAAGTAAAAAATAAACGAAACAAAACAAAACAAAACGGTAAAAAAAAAAATAAAGAACAAAGAAATATAAAATGCAGCATATCAAAGTCATAGCTCGCATAATTTATTCAATTCACATGACACGGTTTAAAGGAGAATCGTAACAACTATATATAGCCAAGTTGGCGGAATACTAATGTACACGCTATTACAACTACTACAGTACTACATATTATATAGGTAACTAAACATTTGTATATGATGTATATAATGGATATATATATATAAATTTCCGGTGTACAGTAATCAGGAAAATTGGTCGTCGCCGACGATTGACGAGAACAAAACGGTCCAAGCATCGCGCATGTCCAATAAGTGGCGGTTTTGATGGGGATGATTGTGGCGAACACCTCCCCTCGACCGACATGTTAATTGCATTTAATATGTAAATATTGAAAAATAATCATTTATGGAAATTATACAAAAAGAAAATGTAATAAAAGTTTTAAAAAACGACAAGAATAAAACATACCTCGATAAATACGATCGGGCCACAGTCGTGTTCGGCACAAGAGGACGAAAACAATTTTTGTCGCATATTTTTTTTCTATGCCATAGCCTTGAAGTCTTGTCAAACCCGCTACTGCAGAATCCGACGATATTTCTCGCGGATCGACCTCAACGATTATTCTGCTACTGCTTTTATTATATAATTCAAACGACTGTTACAGACATTATAGGCACCTATATACCTGAAACTCGACGAAAATAGAAATTAACATCAAGTCACTGATCATGTTGTACTCGAAACTCAAAATAATAATAACATAATATTGATTGATTTTATCATATTATGTGCATATACATAATGGACATTATAATATAAATAATATAATATAATATACTACACGGGACGCGTTTCAGCGTTTGTTTTTATCATTTTTTAACAATCCGTTATGCACTTTTCGTGACGTTTTCACTCTGTATAGTGCAATTGTGCCGACTGAAAATTAGTACAACGGTATACAGGTAACACCCTCGATTTCCCCACGGCGGCACGATATATAGACAGATCTTATACGAATATAGATAGAAATAATCGTGTCACAGAAGTATTATATATGAGGAAAGGACGTCAACGAACTATATTTATTTCCTCTTCCGACCAACCAACATCGACAAAAGTTATTCACTAAAAGT